>PVLC010011457.1:0-47081 GCA_004027655.1 Graphiurus murinus
ACCTATAGATAATACTACTGTATCACATACTCTAAAAAAATCTGTTCAAAAGGTAGATCTCACCTTGAGAAAGTACTTGGGAGGCTGAGACAGGAGGATAGCAGGTTAAAAGCCAGCCTCAGCAACTTAGCAAGACCCTGTCGCTAAGTAAAAAATAAAACAGGGCTAAGGGTGTAGCTTGGAGGTAGAATGACCCTGGGTTCAATCCACAGCACCATGGTGGGGGCAGTAGATCTCATGTCAAAGTTCTTACCATAATAAAATTTTAAAAAGAAGAAATGGTTGAAATAGGGGAGAAAATATTCATTTTCATAAATTTCAGAGAATCAAGTTTTATTTTTTAACTAAATAAAACTTTTCTATTTTAATAGACTTAAATAGGTGATAGAGTTGCGGATTTGAGAACAGTAATGACGGTTTGAGATGGCCACCAATGGAAACCAGAGAGAGATCTGACCAAAACTTAAAGGAATACAAATTGTGCTAAAAGTAGCTGAGGCCAGAAATCATATAGAGGTACCAAATGGAAAGGTCAAGGAAGTCAAATTGTAAATAAAAAGACATTAAGGTTTGAGATTTCAATGTGATGACTATGTTCAACTTGTAGCCATCAGTGCTGAACAGAGAAATAGAAGATAAAATAATTGATTTTGAAAAGTGTGAAGCTAGGGCAGTAAATGAGTCATCCACCTGGACACAAAGATAACTGATATGATGACCAGAATTAAGATAGAAAGAAAAATATGCCGTTATGCCATAAATACAAAGAAGCTCAACTTATGGTAGAGGTCAGTTTCAAAAAGAAGCAAATGGTAGTATAAGCCTTAATATTAAGGCACCAAGGACTATATTATAGTGAAATCAGTGCCTCTATTGTATGCAATCCTGAATTTAAAAAATATATATATTTGAACTAAAATAAGTAGGTATATTACATTTCCTTATCCTACCAATGCAATAAAATATATTTTACAGACTAATCTACTTTTGTTTCTTTATGGCCCACAGCATTTACAATACCATGTAATATTAATTGATACCATAAGCTACTAGTAGTGGAAGAAGAGATACTAACTGCTGAAAAGGCACCTAATCAGGAAATTTATTCAAGAAATTCTAGAACCTTTTATTACCATTTAATTCTTCTGAGTATAAGTATGCTAGGGGCATTTCTTCATATAATGTCAGGGAGAGGTTAGAAAGCTTTTCCTTTTTCCTGTCAAAGAAACATCCATGTTAGAAGCAGCAAAAAATAAGATATAAAACACCATTTAAAATATTCCAAAAAGCATCAATAGCCTGAGATTCATAAGAACCTTTCTTAAAGAACTTTTAGGTGATAGGGAATTTCATATTCTTCATCCCAGATTTCTTACCTTGTTTTGTTTTGCTTTGTTTTGTGTTTTTAAACAATATAACTCTATGGAGCAGAACTGACCCTTGTCAGTAAATAGTGTCCATGACCCACTATTCTTTGGCTGTGGTCCATTTTTTCATACTCTTAAATCAAAGAACAGCATTTTTTTTAAAGAAAGTTATAACAGTCAAAGAATCCTATATTCCATCACCTATCAGTAAAAATATCTGGAAAATATTATTTATCTGCTGTTATTTTGTGTATATAACAAATAACACACTGTTAGCATTGGAAGATTTCTTAAGAGTGCATATAGTACAAGATTCTTGTACAGAAGTGGAAGGCAAGGCCCAGAGATGTAAAATGAATTTTATAAGAACCTCCACCAGAATATGAAGTCTCTTAAGACTCAATCTAACTCCTCCAATCTCATGTACAGTTCTCTTACCTCTACTTGATCCTTCCTAAGAGCACAGTCTCCTAATTTGCACAAACTATTTGACATTCTATATGTGAGAGGGAAAATTAACTCTGAAGAGAAAAACTCCAAGCTTGAACCCAACAGTTAAGGAATAAAATATGATTTAAATACCGAATAATTGAGGAAGATTTACAAGGAGATAATGAAGACTTGTGAATGCTGTGCTGATCTGGCAACTTGCTTAAGGTATTCTCTCTCCTAGAAATCTTCTCCTTTGACAGCTTCAGAGAGGGAGCAGCAATCTAGAGCCAAATGCAAATATGTTGGTGCCTGAGATCACACTAGTACTACAGCATTCTTGTTTTGTTTTGCTTTGTTTTATGTTTTTAGACAATATAACTCTATGGAGCAGAACTGACCCTAATCAGTAAATAGTGTCCATGACCCACTATTCTTTGGCTATAAAAGATAATTATACGTTGGCTTCTTGGTTAATTATGCTTCTGATATAAAATTGCTTTTTGCAATTAAACTGCATTTTAGATAATAAATTTTAAATAAATTATACAATATTCTTTTGCAAAGATATATTTTCTTAAGTATACAACTATTTACCTTATAAGTAACATTTTGTCAATATGCAGTAATGGAGTTTACAGAGGAGGGAAAGCCTATACAGTGAGAACATAGACTCAGCTACAAGACCAGGCTACAAACACAGGCTTTAACTATATGTGCAAAATAATGTGAAGAACCATCACTGTTATTCAAATGATACAGGTAATTTTGTTTTAAGTTGTCTTTATTATAAATTATCCACTTAACACTGCATGTACAAACATGATTCAAAAGAGGTAAGTAGCTAGGTAGATAGAAAAGTACCACTTTATAACATGAGGACTCTTAACTACATGTCTTTGATTTTACAGAGAACCTAGAGCCTTGAGTTTTAAAAACTATGCAGAGAAAAAATTCTCAAGCCACAACAGATTGATAGGAATTGGTACTGAGATCCCACGGAAAGCTAAGAATCTTCCAAAGTCAATGTTCTCAGCAAAAGTGGGCTAGGAAAAAACTTACCACTAGTGAAGGAGTATACAGTATAAAGTTTCTCTTTGTCTCAACTCCTGACTAGAAAAAAATAGAGAAGAAAGACTACTCCTCCTGATTAGTTATAACCATATCTCTAGACACATTAGAGTTTTGAATTCCAATCTACATTAAATATGTGGGCCAGAAAAACAGAAACTAAAAATTTAATTTGAAGTGATCCCAATTAATAACAGTTATGAAGTACAAGGGAAAGGCAAATGCAAATTCTAAAAAGAAAAAAAAAAAAAAAACTCTTGCTCAGCAATGTGGCGAGACTCTCAGCAACCTATAAGGACCCTGTTTCAAAACAAAAACATAAAATAAGAACTGAAGGTGTAACTTGGAGGTAGATTTTTCAATCTCCAGTACCACAAAACAATAAAAATCTCTTGGAGGAAGACAGACTCATCATGAGAATCCCACAAATACAGATCAAGTATATGTGAAAGAATGAACAAAGCATATAAAACATCCAAGGACACAAGTTAACATGAGTGAGAATCATCCAAAATAGCAGATTTAGATCCCTCATGGAGCTCATACATTGATTTATCAGAATACAAACTTGAAATAAGTATGGAACCTGAGCAAAGAATATGATATAATGCAGACTTGAAGAACCACTAAATAAAACTTTTGGAAGTAAAAAAATATAATAATTGAAATTAAAATCTCAATGGGCAGGCTAAAGTGCTGATTAAATTCACTGAAGAAAGAGTAAATGAACTACAAAATAATAAGAAATTACCAAATACAAAGAGAGAGAGAAAAAATAGATGAAAATATAAAACAATGTTATTACAGTTTGAATATGGGTCCATGTATTAAAGGTTTGGTCCCCAGGGTGATGCTACTGGGAGGTGGTAGAAACTTTGAGAGGTGGGGCCTAGTGGGAGATCATTAAGTCATTGAGATATGCCTTCCAAGAGGACTGTGGGACCCTAGTCTCTTCCTGTCTCACTTTCTCCTTCCTGGCTCATGAGGGAAGTATCTGCTCTGTCACATGTACCTACCATAATGTGCTGCCCCACTGGAGGCCCAAAGAATAGCCTCAGTAATGCTTTTGGAGGACTGGAACCCCTGGAACTGTGGCCTAAAGTAAAGCTGTTCTCTTAAGTTAACTCCTCAGGTATTTCATTACAGTGACAGATAGCTGGCTAATACAAATGTTAAAGTACATAGAGAACAAAATATAAGGTCTAATATAAATCTAATAGAAGATCTGAAAGGACAGTAAAAAAAAATTGAGGGAGAGAAAATCCTCTAAAAGATAGTGGATTTGAATTTTTCAGAACTGAAGAATAGCATTCATTCTCAGATTTAGGAAGCATAACAAATACCAAGATACAGGAATAAAAAGAATATGTACCTAAGTATATCATAGTGAATGTATTAGATTGAATGGTGGCTCCACAAAAAGGTATGTCCACATCCTAATCTCTGGAAAATGTAAATCTATAAATGTGACTTTAGAGAAAAATTATTTGTAGATATAATCAAGTTTGGATGTTCAATTGAGATATCCAAAGACAGATGTGCTTATAAGAGTTGGGAAGAGGGAAACATGAGATACAGACAGAGGGGAAAAGGCCATGTGAAAAGCCATGTGAAGATGGAGGCAGAGATTGGGGTTACCCTGCCACAAACCAAGAACCTCTAGGGTCATTGTTAAAACAACAGAAATGTCAGTAAAGTGCACAGTAAAAAAAAAAAAAAAAAAAAAAAAACCTGGTTTAATGGAGAAAGAAAAGCAAAATTGTAAAATTTTCATAATCTCTTGAAAAAGAATTCCTTGTCCTATATTGTTTAAAAAAGAAGGAAAGTCAGGTGTGGTAGTGTAAGTCCCAGCTATTCAGGAGACTGAGACAAGAGGATCACTTGAGCCCAGGAGTTCAAGGCCAGCCTGGGTGACACAAAGAAACACTGTCTCAAAAAAGAGAAGAAAGGAAGAAGAGGAGAGGAGGAGGAGGAAGAATACTTAACATAGTGACATTTCAATACTTGGATTCAAAATGCACAGGAATGTTTGAGGACTAAGGACAGTAATTGAAAGCGAAAAGAAACTGGGCGTGGTGGCACATGCTTGTAATCCCAGTATTTCTCGGCCAGTCTCAGCTACCTAGTGAGGCCCTCCACAATTTAGTGAGACCCTGTTTCAAAATAAAGAATAAAAAATAGGGCTAGGGGTGTAGCTCAGAGGTAGAATGCCCCTGGGTTCAATCCCCAGTACCGCAAAAAATTAAAAAAAAAAAAAGAAAGTGAAAAGAAAACTTCAAAAATTTTACCTCAATTCTTTTATTATGCAGTTGTACTTGTAAACTTTTCTTTTTCCTGACTTTTTTTCCTCCTGACAAATCAGAGGATTTTTCTTCTCTCCAGAGGAATACTGATGTTTCATACCTAAATTACACCAAAATTAGAATAATTCCTGAATTGTTTTTCTTCCTTTTTTCAAACATATGCAAAAGTAGACCAAACATAAACAATGATCTGTCTCCCCATATACCCATCACCCAGCTTCACTAATTTCCAATCCTATTTCATCTAAAGCTTTATTCCTGTTCCCATCATTTATTATTTTGAGATAAATCCCAGTATTATTTCATCTGTAAAATTTAATGTATTTTTTTTTCTTTAAAAGCACTCAAAACACCATTATGACATCTAAAAAGTTAACAGACATTTTTAATATCACCAAATAATATAATCAGTGTTCAAGTTTCCAGTTATCTCCTAAATGTCACAAGATGTTTCAACACTTTGCATCAGGATTCAATAAGGTTGCCATATCAGTTATTTTTTTCATCATAGCTTCTTCTTTCATTTATTATTAGTTATTATTATTATTAATGTAATTTGTCGTGTAGCTTTTCCTGTCTGCATTTTGTTGATAGTTTCATCATGGTTGTAGGATTCTAAAGGTCTGATCATAATTAATATTCTATTTTTAGGGGGGGAATGCAAAACTACTTTGTTTTTGTGGCAGTTGCTTTTCCATCAGGAAACACATAATGGGCAATTGGCTCTCTGTATCATTTTAAACAACTGGATTTAGGTATACTTGATGTAGTTTAATTCCCTACAATTAATAAACTTATTGATAGCTTAAATTTTCTCATTTTTGAGGGAAAAAAAAGTTGGGAATCTCTCCAAGTAGGTTCTTGAGTCCTTCTGATGCATCCCTGGTAGTGGTCCTTGTTAATTTCCTATCTCTTATTTCTTTCCTCCCCCAGATCTGAAATCATCTATTTCCCCAGGGAGCCTTCTAATAAGAAATGGTATTTCAAGGCTAAAGTATGAGCACTAGAAGCTAAACTGCCTTTTAATAATTATCCTTCTTTCTTAATGCTCTTATTTCTTATTTCCTCTTCTTCTATTTGCAGTACAAAGAACTTTCATAACACAAATATTCCATAAACTATACAATAATGAGATAAATATAATTAGCCTGAATTGAATTACAAAAGAGAAGAGCCATACTCTTGGAAATTTCATAGTTTACTTCGGATAATCCAGAGTAGACCTAAATTTCAAGTACAAGCCTAAAATTATTTTTGTGTTCTTGGAGCCCTGTATACTAGGAATGATCAACTTCACCAACCAATAATACCAGTATTTAACTGGGAAAAAAAAAAGATAAAGCAAGATATCTTCTGGATATTTTCTAAGAGGCTTTCTCCTTTCCAATAAGCATATTTTTCTTTTTCAATATCTTACAAATATTAAAAATAAATTTAAAATAAAGATTGGGTATTTATCCTAGGTCTATATGAAATGCTAGGGCTTCTTTCACAACAAAAGGCAATCATGGTAATGCGATACACAACAAAAAATTACCAAAAGATTCAAATGGTTTAATTTCATGGAAACCACACACTCAAGCCTAGATGGAGGAACTCTTTTATTTCCCTCTTAAATTCTAAGACAAATTTACAGGTATATGGATAATACCTCTCTCTGCTTTCTAGAGCTCTATGATAGCTAACAGGCTTTCATGTGGTTGTGATAGAAGTTAGAAAATGCAAGATTGGCTATTTAAGAGTTAAAGTTATGCTCCTGAGGAACAGCCACAAACATTCACGATCCCATATGCACAGTAGATTGTGAGAACACATAAGCTACATTTTTGGCATTGCAAAAGCATAATTCAGTAAAGTTGAATTTCTAACTTACCTTTTTTTATGTTCTGGGTTCAAGCCTCTGACTTCAGGGAAAATTTTCCTCTCTATTGTTTTAGACAAGTTTATGTATTTCTTGCTTTCAATATTTCTTGATGGTAAGTTGGTTGCAAAAGAATCAGACACATTATCTGATAGATCAATATTTTCTTCTACCTGCAAACAATCAAGGGCCAGAACAATCAATTTTCTCATTGTGCATATATATTAAATATAATGTTCTGAATCAAATAATTCTTTGTGTGTGTGTGTGTGGTACTGGGGATTGAACTCAGGGGCATTCTACCTCCGAGCTACACCCCCAGTCCTATTTTTTATTCTTTATTTTGAAATAGTGTCTCACTAAGTTGGGGAGGGCCTCACTAAGTAGCTGAAACTGTCCTTGAACCTGCAATCCTCCTGTCTCAGCCTCCCAAGTACTGGGATTATAAATGTGCGCCACCACGCCAGCTAAATAATTCATTTTAGATCAACATTCTTTCTCAGATAGTTCTACCAAAGGATATTTTGTTGAAAGATATTTTATTCATTGCTTTGTTATTATCCAGATTAAGTACTTATTCTAAATATCACCAATTATCCTTAATGCATTATGCAGCAATAAAATTCACAATATTCATGAATATATTTAGTACCTGAATATAGTTTTTAAAACATCAGGTGGGGAAAGCTCACTATATGTTTTACAAGACAATAATTTTTTTTTTTTTTTTTTTTTTTTGCGATACTGGGGGTTGAACTCAGGGGCATTCTACCTCCGAGCTATACTCGCAGCCCTATTTTTTATTCTTTATTTTGAAACAGGGTCTCACTAAGTTGCAGAGTGCCTCACCAGGCAGCTGAGGCCGGCCACGAACCTGGATCCTCCAGTCTCAGCTTCCCAAATGCTGGGATTACAAGCATGCGCCACCACGCCCAGCACAAGACAATAAATTTTAATCATAAAAATTAACTATATTTAGGTGCAAACCAAATTCACGATTCATGAAAAATAATTGATAAGCTAAACTCTGTTAAAATTAAAAACTCTCTGTGAATGAAACCATCAAGAGAATGAGAAGATCAACCACATACTAGGAGAAAATATTTACAAAGGATATAGCAATAAAAGACTGTTATCTGAAATGAAAAATAACGGTTTTTTTGTTTTGTTTTGTTTTGTTTTTGCAGTGCTGGAGATGGAACCTGGGGACATTCCACCTCCGAACTATAGCCCTAGCCCTATTTTTTATTCTTTATTTTGAAACAGGGTCTCACTAAGTTGTGGAGGGCCTCACTAAGCAGCTAAGGCTGGCCACGAACCCAGATCCTCTACTCTCAGCCTCCCAAATGCTGGGATTACAAGTGTGTGCCACCACGCCTGGCTGAAAAAGAACTCTTAATTATTTTATTAGTGCATTGCAATTATACATCAGAGTGAGGTTCAATGTGATAAAAACATACATGCAAACAGCTTTTGATATATTTCCCTCCACATCCCACCTCACTCTCCCCTTCTCCCTCCCCACGTATTAGCAATATTGGTAGTAATACCTTCACACATTGCCATAGTATTACACAAACTGTTTCCTTCTTCAGTCCTCCCCCTTCCCTGCCCTGATGACTTCATCCCCCAACCTCCTTCCACTATTCTAATGGTCTCTTCCCATATTATTTAAAGTCCTCTATGTTTCCTATTTTCTCTTTAGCTTCCATATATGAGAGAAAACATACATCCCTTGACTTTCTTAGACTGGCTGATTTCACTTAGCATAATAGTTTCTAGTTCCATTAATTTTCCTGCAAATGACATAATTTTGTTCTTCTTTATGGTTGAGTAGAATTCTATGTGTATATACCATATTTTCTTTATCCAACCATCTGTTGACAGACACCTGAGTTAGCTCCATAATTAGGCTATTGTGAATTATGTTGCTATAATATGGAAATATATGTATTATTATACTATTCTAGTTATAATTTTTTGGAAAGATACCAATGAGTAGTATATGTGAAATCTAAAAATGTTGATCTCATAGAGACATAGTAGAAGGGTGTTTTCCAGAGGCTGGCAGAGAGGGGGAAGGACAGGGAAAGGAAAGATGTTAATCAAAGGGCACTAAGTAGCCGGGCGTGGTGGCGCACGCTTGTAATCCCAGCATTTGGGAGGCTGAGACAGGAGGATCCAGGTTCGAGGCCAGTGAGGCACTCCACAACTTAGTGAGACCATGTTTCAAAATAAAGAATAAAAAATAGGGCTGGGGGTATAGCTCAGAGGTAGAATGTCCCTGAGTTCAATCTCCAGTACCGCAAAAAAAGGGGGGGGGGGCACTAAGTTTCAGTTACACTGTAGTAATAAGGTTAGTGATCTAATGCACTGCAGGGTAACTACAGTTGTTAATGCATATTTCAAAATTGCTAAAAGAATAGCTTTTAACATTCTTATATAAAAAATGGTAAATTATTGAGATGGAAGTGTTTATGAGCTTGACTGAATCATTCAATAATGTATACATAGAGGAAAAAAATCACAATTATTATTTGCCAATTTAAAAATAATTTTAAAATTCAACAATAAAAATGGTTAAAATTCAAGATAATAACAATAACAAATGCTAGCAAAGATGTAGGGCAAAAGGAACTCAGTCATTATCGGTGAGAATTTATTTATGTATGTATGTATATATTTATTTATTTATTTATTTATTTATTTATTTATTTATTTATGCAGTACTGGGGATTGAACCCAAGGGCATTCTACCTCCAAGCTACATCCCCAGCCCTATTTTTTATTCTTTATTTTGAAGCAGGGTCTCACTAAGTTGCAGAAGGTGTCACTAAGTAGCTGAGGCTCGCCTTGAACCTGCGATCCTCCAAAGTACTGGGATTATAAGTGTGCAGCACCACTCCTAACTCAGTGAGAATTTAAAATGGTATAACCACTTTGGAAGACAGTTTAAATCCTTTGATCTCCTAAAAAATTATCCAGATCCCTACACAAATATATATATATGTATATATATGTTTGTGTATGTATATGCACATTCATACACATATTATATATCTTTATATAATATGCATATTATACACATCACATTATATATACTATATGTCACATTTTCTTTATCTATTCATCTGTTGACAGATACCTCAGTTGGTTCCATAATTTGGCTATTGTGAACTGTGTTGCTATAACATGGACATATATGTATTGCTATAGTATTCTAACTTTAAATCTTTTGGAAAGATATCAAGGAGTGGTATATGTGAAATCTAAAAATGTTAATCTCATAGAAACATAGCAGTGTTTACCAGAGACTGGCAGAGGGAAGAAGGGAAAGAAAAGATGTGATGTTTTATGGGCCGGGCGTGGTGGCGCATGCTTGTAATTCCAGCATTCGGGAGGCTGAGACCGGAGGATCCAGGTTGGTGGCCAGCCTCAGATACCTAGTGAGGCACTCCACAACTTAGTGAGACCCGGTTTCAAACTAAAGAATAAAAAATAGGGCTAGGGGTATAGCTCGGAGGTAGAATGCCCCTGAGTTCAATCCCTAGTACCACAAAAAAAAAAAAGATGTTTTATACATATATATTAAGATCTATTAAGATGTTATATATATAAATTATCAAGGTCCCTACACAAATACACATACACACACACACACTTTTTTTTTTCTTCACTATACATGACAGTCCAACATTTGTCCACTAAAAGAGCTCAAAAGTCATCTCAGTTATTACGAAGGTTCCTGAGGACTCTATTACTCTCTAAATTTGCTTAATGATCATAAATGCATGATAATGTAAACTAATAAAAAAAAGAAAAAGGAATCTCTAAAAACTGTGTTGAATAAATACCTGGCAAAATATATGTGCTTTAGTTTCCATCTTTGTTTAGAGGTAAATTCTGCCCTTCAGGACTCCAAGGCCTTGATACACATGTGTGAGCAATAGTACAAAAGAATTTCCTGTCAGAAAAAGAAAAAAATCATATGCCTTTTTAGGAGACTTAAGTAATTATATTTACTTTTGTGAAGTTATCTCTTCAACATAACACTCACCTAGGGTATAATAATTAACAACTTCACCAATGTAGATAGGAAAAGCAGTTAGGAGAGCATAAGTCATAGGTGAACAACCAGTCCCTTAACTTGGCCTTTTGTGGTATAAGGAGAAGTAAGGAAATGCATCGCAAATGGCATGAAGAACAGACAAATCAATTATATTTATTTATTCAAATAAATCCTAAGAAGCAGTACTGCTGAAACAGCAATTACCATGTTATTGAATGCTAACTATGTGCTAGACATTATGATAAACACTTTGTCATGAATTATTTCATTTATTCCTCACAAATATATTTTAAGGAATTGTCTTTATCACTATTTTACAGAGGAGAAAAATAAAACTTAAGCTGGGTGTGATAGCACATGCTTGGAATCCTAGTACTTAGGAGGGCTGGGGGTATAGCTCAGAGGTAGAATGCCCTTGGGTTCAACCTCCAACTGCAAAAAAAGAAAAGAAAAAGAAAACTTGAAGAGATGAAGTTTCCCAAGATCACACAGCCAGCAAAAAGTGGAATCAGAATTTAAATTTAGGCAACCTATATCCAAAGTCCATGGTCATCGGCACCATATAACACTGCCTCTTAAAACAATACTATTGCAAACAAAAGATGTTTTAGCCTAGCTTTAAATCAAAGACTATCACATTCATTATGCAACTGTAATAACCAACACTTTTACAAATTCCCAAAACTTTCACAATGGCTCTTACTCAGATCTAAGCCACATCTGATAAGCTGTTCATTACATTGCTGTTATACTATGTTACAATGCTACTTACAACCATGTCTTTTCATATTGTGAACTATTAATAATAAAGAGTGCTTTAAAATCATTTACATTTATTTCTAAAATATGTTATAGTAATTACTGTTGAATGTAATGTATCTACCATTCCTGGAACCCAAAGTATGTTAAGCAAAATATGTTTAAAAATGAAATGAAATCATATTAACAGTTTCCATCTCAAGAAGACATTAGAAACCTATACAGGTTTTGCTGCCTGTAGTGGCATGCCTGTAATCCCAATACTTGGGAAGCTGAGACAGGAGAATGGCAGATTTGAGGCCAGCCTCTGCAATTTAGCAAGACCCTGTTTTGTGGTAGCTCAGTGGTAGAAGACCCCTAGGTTCATTCTCTAGTACCATAGAAAAATACTGAATATGTTTGAGAGAGAGAGAGATAACAACCACCATACAAGTCTTTCCAGCAACCTACTCTATGCAGTCTCTTCCAGATCTTTGCTTTTGCTAACCTGTCCCATCTTTACCTCTAAATAACTCTCTTCACCATTGTTACTGTCCTCACCACTCAACGTAATCATTTATATTTTTATTTAATTTTTACATGTATGGCTCATATCAACTATAGTTGGAATTTTTAAAGATCTGTAACTGGTAATTTATCATTCTTGGAATTATTTCTCATAGTATCAAGCACAAAAGTACATAAGTATAATGAAGGAAGAAAGAAGGGAGAGAGATGATCCATTTATCCCTCCATCCACGAATTCAACATTGATTTATTGCATGTTTACTATATGCGAGGCTCTCTTCCTGGCTCTGGGAATATACCAGTAAACAAATGAGGGAAAAACCCTGGTTCCCGGGAACCTTACATTCTGCTCAGAGAGAGAGGTAATAAAATAGAAAAAAAAAAAAGTAAAATATATTGTACGTTATGTGTGGTAAATGCTAAGGGTAAAAAAGTACGGGAAGGGAAATAGGAAGTGTGGCATGGAGGGGTAAAGGTAACAGAAAGGGTGACTGAAGAACATATAACCGAAAGGGAGACATTTGAATACAGACCTAAAGGAGTTGAAATTGGGAGCCAATCAATATCTGAATATCTTAGGAGCACTTCAGCTAGAAAGAAAGGAGTACAAAGGGCCCACATCAAGAAGGAGCCTAAATGTTCAAGGAGCCATGGGAAGGCATCAGAAGCTGAAGCAAAGACAGCACAGGGAAAGGAGGAGGTGAAGGGACCCAGACCCATAATGTGTTTTCTAACAAGCTAGTTGCCAAACTCTAAGAACAAAAGGCTGGCCCTGAGAATAGCTAAGACTCCAGAACACAGGACTTAGATAACTTGGAGCCCCGCCAGATGACTTGGAGTTCTGCCTAACATAAGGCTTCAGGTTTAACTTTCTTGTAGATTATTATGTGGAGCTTATCTTGTTCCTCTTCCTCTAGAAGGCCAAGTTATCCCCATAGAGTCACTTTTGTGTTAACACATTAGGACCTCTTTGTTCTACTTGCTACGTAAGTTCCTATATTTTTAATAAAGACAGAGTGGCATCAGTCCCTCCTCGTCTATATTTGAGTTTCTTTATGGAAGATCACCCAATCTCCTAGAAGATGGCTGTGTAGAAGCGCTTTGGACCTTAACAGGAGAGGAGATGGGAGAGGTTTAAAGAGGGAGGCAGATCATGAAGAGTCCTTAGGTAAGAATTTTGGTTTGATGCTTGTAATCTCAGTACTTGGGAGGCTGAGACAGGAGGATCGGGGTTCGAGGCCAGCCTCAGCTACTTAGTGAGGTACTCCGCAACTTAGTGAGACCTTGTTTCCAAATAAAGAATAAAAAATAGGGCTGGGGGTGTAGCTCGGAGGTAGAATGCCCCTGAGTTCAATCTCCAGTACCACACACACAAAAAAAAATGGCTCGAACTGTGAAAGGAAACATTGAACAGTTCTAAGCAGAGGGTGACAAGATCTGAAGTCCTTTCTGAAGTGATCTCTCTGAATTACTGTGAGGAGGAAAATCAGATGGCTCTGGGTTCCTGAGTAAAGTGAAGTGCTTTAAAGAGTCGTCAACTATCATGCAATAAAAGCTCCTGTTGGGTCAAGTTAGACTAGTACTGAAGGACTTTTTGGTTTTACAAAGTGGAGGACACCCACAACACTGAGAGGAGCCATTCGGATGGTATGGTAAGGAGAAAACGTCCTAAGAGTGAGAATCAAATACGGTAGATGGAGAATAGGCTTTGTGTATGTGGTGTGTGTGTGTGTGTGTGTGTGTGTGTGTGTGTGTGTGTGGTACTGGGGATGGAACCAATGGGCATTCAACCTTTGAGTTACACCTCCAACCCTATTTTAGTCTTTATTTTGAAACAGGGTCTCACTAAGTTGCAGAGGGCTTCACAAATTACTGAGACTGGCCGCCACCTGTGATCTTCCTGTCTCAGCCTCCCAAGTACTGGGATTACATGTGTGTGCCACCACGCCCGGCTAGAATAGACTCGTGTGGGGGCAGAGGTGGGGTGGGGGCAGTGGGACCCAGGGATATTCTACCTCTGGGCTGCACCTTCAGGCCTATTTTAATTTTGAAATAGGGTCTCGCTAGGTTGATGAGAGTCTCACTACTTGCTGAGGCTGTCCTCGAATTTGCCATCTTCCTGTCTCAGCCTCCCAAGTACTGGGATTACAAGCGTGCTCCACCACATCCATCTAGAATAGCCTCTTTCAAAGCGTTTTGCTATAAAGGGAAAGAGAAATAAGATAGTAGCTGAGGAGGGAATGAGTCGTGAGGGTTTAAGATGAGGAAAATACAGCAATCTTCACTGAAGACAACATCGCTGCGGCTGGCCTAGAACCTCCGATCCTCCTGTCTCAGCCTCGCAAATACTAGGATTAAAGGCATGCGCCACCACTCCTGGCTTCCCTGAAGACGATGTAGGACATCCCTTCACCAAGTTGTTTCCCCTCTTCGGATTCACACCACACTTTCCTCACAACACCCTCCCATTCACTTTTCCCTTCCAAATGTCCATTTACAGCAATTGCAGACACAGCTTCCTTACATCTACTACCATTAATGAACATCCTAACATTAATCACCCCCACTTATCACATTTAAATAATAGGTGAGTGCCACAGCTTATGCTGTTTCTCTGGGAAGAAAGTAAACATGTAAACAGATTTAACTCTCCATAAAATGGAAAGACGCGCTCTAACAGAACCCTAGGCTCCACCGCATTTGCGGGACCGCAGCATCTGTCCCAGACATCCCTCCTTCGGCCCAGTCAGCCACCTCAGGGTTCCTTTCTGGAACGTTCCTTCACCCAACTCTGAGAATGTTCTACTCAGGCCTCACACCAGGTCCCACGCTTCCCTCAGCCTCTGGGGCTCTTCCTTCCCTCCAGCAAGTCTTGCCTCTCCACCTCTGTCCCCTAAGGGGTCCCCTTCGTCCCCTCCCCGCTCCCTCCGCGCCCCCTCCCGGCTAACACGCGCCAAGATCTCGAGGCCCTGGCTCCGCCCCTTCTCCGGCTCGCGAGCCGCGTGGCCCCGCCCCCGAGGTCACCTGATCCAGCCCGACGCTCCGCCCACCCGGCCCCCTGCGCCGGTCCCGAGCAGGTCCCCGGCTGCTGCTATTGCGGCCACTGCAGCCGCCGCCGCCTCAGCCCAGGCTCCTGGGGGCAGCGGAGTGGCCGAGCTCGCCGCCGCCTCAGCGTCGACTGGGAAGTGCTGCCGCCCCCGCAGCCCCACCTCATAAGGGCCTGTGACCTCACCGGCCGGGGCAAGGGATGGGGGGCCTGGACCCAAGTTTGGGCTCCCCTCGGCGCGCGCACCTCTTCACAGCCCGTCGTGTATTTGATCTCCATCCTCCCCGCCTCTTCTTGCAGCCTGTTTTTTCAGTATTGTCTTCTGTTCATCCTTTGAATACCTCCACTCTCCCCCTTTTTTTTTTTTTTCCCTTGGGGGGGTGTTGTTTTTTGTGGTACTGGGGATTGGACCCCGAAGCATTCTACCTCTGAGCTACACCCCTAGCCCTATTTTATTTTACTTTATTTTGAAACAGGTTCTAAGTTGCGAAGAGTCTCGCTAAATTACTGAGACTGGCCTTGAACCTGGGGTCCTCCAGTATCAGCCTCCCAAGTACTAGGATTACAAGCGTGTGCCACACCAGGCTTCTTTCCAAGCATTCTATGAGCCCTGCGCGGTCACACACACACCTGTAATCCCACTTCGTGGAAAGCTGAGATAGGAGGATTGCAGGTTTGAGGCCAGCCTCAGCAACTCAGCAGGACCCTGTTTAAAAATTAAAAAGAACTGGTGAGCTGGTTGTGGTGGTGCACACCTGTAATCCTAGTACTTGGGAGGCTGAGACTGGAGGATCTGGATTCGAGGCCAGCCTCAGCTACTTAGTGAGGCTCTCTGCAACTTAGTGAGACCCTGTTTCAAAATAAAGAATAAAAATAGGGCTGGGGATATAGCTCAGAGGTAGAATGCCCCTGGGTTCAATCCCCAGTACTGCAAAAAACAAAAAGTACTAAATGATTACAAAGCAGGATTTTAAGATAAAAGCAGCACAGTAGGCCGGGTGTGGTAGCGCACACATGATGTAATCCCAGTACTTGGAAGGCTGAGACAGGAGGATTGAAGGTTGGAGACTAGCCTCAGCAACTCAGACTATCTACAACTTAGTGAGACCCTGTTTCCAAGTAAAATAGGTCTGGGGATATAGCTTCAAGGTAGAATGCCCCTGGAGATAGAATTCCATCCCCAGTACCACCAAAAAAAAAATACAAAAAAAATACAAAAAAAAAAAAACAGTAGTATCATTGAAGGAACTAAATATTTTAACATTTAGCAGTACATACACATTTTTACATTCTTACAACCTTAGAACAAGAAAATGGAGATTCAAAGTATAAGCAATTTTTTCCAAATGCATACAGTAAATATATCAATTTATCTAAAGCCTGTGTTATTTATCCCAATGTAAATAGCAAAGAACTCAGGTTGTATCAATTCAGGTGAATAAATTTACTATATAAACAATAGATTTAAGTCTTGGGCTTTTTTTTTTTTTTTTTTTAACTGAGGCTTGAGCCCAGGGGCATTTTACCTATACCCAGCCCCTAATTTTAAACAGGATCTTGCTAGGTTGATGAAAATCTCACTACTTGCTGAGGCTGTTCTCGAGCCTGTGATTCTCCTGTCTCAGCCTCCTAAGTACTGAGATTACAGGCGTGCACTTTTTCTTTCTTTCTTTCTTTTTTTTTTTTTTTTGTGGTACTGGGGATTGAACCTAGGAGCATTCTACCTCTGAGCTACACCCCCAGCCCTATTTTATTTTTTTATTTTGAAACAAGGCCTCACTAAGTTGCAGAGGGCCTCACTAAGTAGCTGAAGCTGGCCGTGAACCTGCAATCCTCCTATCTCAGCCTCTCAAATACTGAGTACTTTTATATTTTGATTTCACTTTTTTTTAATTAGCCACTCATTATTGTATATATTCTGGGGGTACATATAATGTTTTGATACATATATATACATGCATACATATACATATACACAGTATGGAATGATTAAATCAAGGTTATTAATATATCCATCTCATTTATCTTTTATTATTATTATTATTGGTGCATTGTAACCATACATCTTTGTTAGGTACAAGCTGGTAAAGGCATACATGCACACATGTCTCATTTAACCCTTCCCCAGTTCCCACTCCATTCCCTCTGCCTCCCTCCTTCTCAGGTTCAGTTTAGTGGTTGACTTTGATATATCCATCTCATTTATCTTTTTAGGGGTGAGACTTGAAATTTACTCTCAGAAATTTTTAAATATATAGCATATTATTAACTATGAATGCTGTAGATTTAAAATTTCTTCCTCCTGTCTGAAACGTCGTACCTTTTAAACAGCTGCATCTCCCAGTCTCCACCCCTCCCAGCCTCATTCTACTCTCTGCGTTCTGTGCCTGGCTTATTTCACACAGTATAATGTTCATCAAGTTCCTCTTCATTGCAAGTTGCAGGATTTCCTCCTTTTTTAAGGCTAAATAGTATTCAGGTGTGTACATACACTACATTTTCCTTATCCATTCATCCTTTATTTAACAGACACTTAGATTAATTCCATATCTTGGCTACTGTGAGCAGTGCTACAACAAACGTGGGTGTGCAGGTGTCTCTTTGATACGCTGATTTCAGTTCCTTTGGATGTATGCCCAGAAGTGGGATTCTGAATCATAGGGTAATTCTATTTCTAGTTTTTTGAGGAATCACCATAATTTTTCCATAATGGCTACATTAACTTCATGCTACCAACACCATGCACATCCTCCACATCCTCTCAACACTGATTGTTCATCTTTGTGATACTAGCCATTCTAACCAATATGAAGTGATATCTCATTGGAGTTTTAATTTGCATTTCCCTGATAAACTAGTGATGTTAATTAAGCATTTTTCAGAGACTTGTTGACCATTTGTATATCTTCTTTTGCCCATTTTTTTTTTATTTTTTCTTTTGGTTTTTGTTTTGTTTTGCCTATTTTTTAATTGGTGGTTTGTTTTTTTTTTTTTTTTTACTCTTTTTTGTTGTTTTGTTTTTGTGGTACTGAGGATTGAAGTCAGGGGCATTCTACCTCTGAGCTACGCTCCCAGTCCTATTTTTTTTTTCTTTATTTTGAAACAGGGTCTCACTAAGTTGCAGAATGCCTCAATAAGTAGCTGAGGCTGGCTGCAAACCCAGATTCTCCAGTCTCAGCCTCCCAAGTACTGGGATTACAAGCATGTGCCACCACGCCCGACTTTTTTTACTCTCTTGAGTTGTTTGGGTTCCTTAACATGCCTGGTATCACAGCCATGGGCCACTGCCCCCAGCAAGTACCAGCTTCTAATGTGTAAAGCTTATGATGGGTTCAGACAAAATGCTGATCAACAGAGTATGGAGGCTTACCAAATTCTGAGAAATTATAGTTTTGAGTACTAAGTTTACTCATGAGTTTGTTATGTGTTCACTCCTCTGGCCCCCTAAAAGCACCAAAGGTATATTAGTTAGGATCAGATTATTTTACCAGTAACAGAAAACCTCTAAATAATAGTTATTTAAGCAAGATAGAATCTTATTTCTCTCACCTATTCAAGAAATTAAAAGATACCCACTCCAGGACCTATAGTATGTGCTAAAGCTGCAGAGACATAGGATTTTTCTATTTTATTTCTCCATTGGCTTTCATCCTAGTTTAAGGGTGAATCTGAGATGCTCAGTACTGTTTAGGAAAGAAAGAAAAAAAAGAAAGAGGGAGGGAGGGAGGAAGGCAGGCAGGCCAAAGATTTTCAGAGTGTGGCTCACAGGTCCTCTCATTCAAACAATAGGGCTTCTAAGAAGCTTAAGGTCTTTATGTTAGTGGTGGCACATACCTGTAATACCAGGACTTGAGAGGCTGAGACAGGAGGATCACAGGTTTGAGGCCAGCCTTAGCAACTTAGCGGGACTGTTTGAAAATAAAAGGGCTATGGGTGTACCTCAAAGGTGGAATGCCTGATTCAATCTTCAGTACCAAAAAAAGAAGAAGAAAAAGTCTTTGCCTTTCATCAGAAGCTCAAGGTAACAAAAAATGAATAAAAAGAAGATGAAAAAGGGGGGAAAAAAAGAAAGAAAGATATATCTCAAAGAGAATTGTGAGTATGGCTTTATCTCATGCACTGAGAACCAATGAGATTTGAAGGAGACACACAAGTTTTTTAACAGATTGTATTGCCAGAAACACTGTTAGTTGGACTGAAAGCAAAAAGGGAAAAGGCCCCTGGATCCCCATGTTTCTATGCACAGGACAGCAGGCTGAGAAAATGATTGAGGTACAAACACATGCTACCTTTCATGAAATAAGAATGATTTAGAAGGTGAAACCTAGAGCCCAGAGGGTAGAACCAGAATATTAGAATTATTCCCAGTCTTTGAATGTGGACCAGCAAACCTATACCCAAGTGGATTTCAGAATGGCTGTGGACCAGCAACCTTTTTTCCATCTGTTGAGTGAGAGTTATCCTGTCCATCCCACCATTTTACTTTGGTTGTTGTGAAAAAGGAGCATATAAGGAGAGGAAGCGGGTGGAAGCTGGGGGTGAGGGAGAGCTCACCAAGTGCCGTGTGCATGTAGATCTCTATCTACATTTCATCATGATGTATGATTAGAATGCACCAGTAAAAATGGAAAAATAGAGCTAGACGTGGTAGCACACACCTGTAATCCCAGTACTTGGGAGACTGAGACAGGATCGCAGGTTCGAGGACAGCCTAAGCAAGTAGTGAGATTCTCATCAACCTAGTGAGACCCTGTTTCAAATTAAAAAGAAAAAAAAAATAGGGTTGGGGGTGTAGCTTGGAGGTAGAATGCCCTGGGTTCAGACTTCAGTACCAAAAAATTAGATTAAAGGGTATGTACTTAAATAGCTGGATATGTTATCATACCTAAGAAATTTCATCTGCCCTTGCACCCACTTAGAGAATAAGATCTAAACTTTGAGTTGATGCTATGATGGGATAAGACTTTAATCATATCTTGATCCATCATGGTTGTTTTGACACCATAGGAGAAGCGAGTTTATTTTGCATGTAGGAGAACTATAGATAATTTGTGGCCAGAAGGTGGACAGTGGTGGTTTTAAAATACATCCACAAGTACTCACTGCTGTAAAAAAAAAAAAAAAAAAAAAAAAAAATTACAAATTTAGTGGCTTTGTGGATAACACACATTTGCCATCTTACATTTCAAGAGGTCAGAAGTCCAAATTGGGCCTCATAGGACTAACTAAAATCAAAGGCTGAAATCCATCTGTAGGGAAGAGTCTATCCTTATCTTTTCCAACCTCTATAGGCTATGGCTTCTGGCCATATCATTCTGACCTGCTCTTACCATCACATTTCCTATTCTGATTCTAACTCTGACATATTAGGACCATTGTGATTACTTTGAGCTACCCAGATAGTCCATGATAATCTCCTTATCTAATGATCATTAATTGCATCAATAAGGTCCTTTATTCCTTGCATGGTAACATATTCATATTACGATGTGGATAGATTTGGGGGACAATGATTCTGTCCAGTGTTCCTCCGTTCAAGAAGTAGCATCCATTCCCATCCCCTTAAATGTTGGTTGGGCTCAGTGAGATACTTATAATAACTAGAGTATGTCAGAAGTGATGGTGTGACACAAAACTAAGCCATAGAAAACATGTTGGCTTCCTCCCTGCTCTTCCTTTGATATTCACTGTGAGAGAAACCAGCTGACATGTCATGCAAACACTTAAGCAGTCCTATGGAGATATCCAAGTGGTGAGGAACCAAGGCCTGTTGCCAATGGCTAGCATGGAATTGATGCCTCCTGCCAACAAACATGAGAATAACGCATCTTGGAAGAATATCCACCAGCCCTTTTAAGACTTC
This sequence comes from Graphiurus murinus, assembly GCA_004027655.1. Taxonomy (NCBI): domain Eukaryota; kingdom Metazoa; phylum Chordata; class Mammalia; order Rodentia; family Gliridae; genus Graphiurus; species Graphiurus murinus. The sequence goes on from PVLC010011457.1 coordinate 21,276, forward strand.
AATTGACTGCAATCCTAGCCAACAGTTTGACCTCAGCCTCATGAGACATTCTAAGCCAGAACCACCCAACAAAGTCATTCTTGAATGACCACAGAAGCTACACAATAATGTTTGTTGTTTTAAACTGCTAAATTGTGGGTTAAATTTGTAATGCAGCAATGGATAAGTAGGACAGTTCCCTCGGTCACATCTTGAGCCATCCTGGTTGCTTAATTTCTAGCTATTACCTCTACATTCTAGCCTGCCATTTAAGGGAGAGGAAAGTCATTCTTCTTTCCTTAAATGGCATTACATGCACTCCCTTTCATTTACATCTCGTTGTCAATGAGATGGGTGTGGCACCTCTAGCAGCTGCAGGGGAGAGTGAGAAGGAGAAAACAGATAGTGGGATATAATTATCGATCACTGTCACAGTGGTGATTATAAAGATCAGGAAAACCAAAATCCAGCCTGTACCCATCAACATTTTTCCTTTCATTTAAGTAGTTATTTCCATTAGCCATCAAAGTGATAGTTACACGCCCATCACTCTGTCCTCTCCAAAAAATCATGCCAATTGTGTGTGAGTCACTGGAAAAACCAACCAAAATATTAGGTAGCACACAGTCAATTGTGAAACTTTTTCCTTGTGTAGTTCTTTTTAAGGTCAATGCTAAAGAATAATTTACAATAGATATTTTACATAAAGACTCTTAAATTTTCTAGATGCTGCTTTCTGTGTGAATTATAAGAAAATACACTGCTGATGAAAGTGTTTCTTCTAAGCAAGGGTTTGGAGGGACATCACTATGACTGTTGCAAGGAAGGCAATCATATTCCTGACCTCTTAATTTTCCTTTTACATACAAACAGTTCTTAGGTAGCCACATCGAGTAGTTTCAAATCTTATTGAATCACATACTTAACCCTAATCACAAGCATCTAAGACTGCCTCCTCACATGCTTTAACCAAACTGAACAACTTAGAAATGTGTATTCCCAGAAATATGTTGTATTATGTAATCAAATAGAAATTATTTATTTATTTATTTATTTATTTATTTATTTATTTATTTTTGTGGTACTGGGGATTGAACCCAGGGGTATTCAACCGCTGAGCTACACCCCTCCACCCTCCCTATTTTTTATTTTTATTTTGAAATAGAGTCTTACTAAACTGCAGAGGGCCTCACTAAGTTGCTGAGGCTGGACATGAACCTGCAACCCTCCTGTCTCAACCTCCCAAGTACTGGGATTACAAGCGCTTGCCACCACACCCAGCTTAGATATTATTTTTAAGTGGCTTCACTTGCAAAGCATATGTTATCCCATTATATCAGTGTGAAAATTGAATGCACTGAAATTACCAGGCAATCTGCTTGTAATTGCCCCCAATTGTCATTAGATGGCTCTCTTACTGTAGAGTTCAGATTACAGAGACCAAGCATTAAAGAATTAATAATGTGGCTTGATATATAAGGGTTAAGAAAAGCAAAGTCCAGAGCACATACTCATCAACATTCTCATCATTTAAAAAAAAAAAGGTCCTCCATTTTCACATAAGGTCCTTCATTCTCATCTAGCTATTTGGTTACCAAGATGTATATAAAACAGTGAATCTACAAGATTTCACCATAAAAGGACTCAGTCTGCATTCAGTAATCTTTCTGTAATGCTGTGCATTATATTAAAAAATTTGTGTATTATGTAAGGAATTTAATACTCAGAGGAAGCTGGGTGTGGTGGCGAATGCCTGTAATCCCAGTACTTGGGAGGCTGAGGCAAGAAGGGAGGATTGCTAGTTCGAGGACAACTTCAGCAATTTAATGAGACCATGTTTCAAAATAAAATAGGGCTGAGGGTGTAACTCAAAGGTAAAATGCCCCTGAGTTCAATCCCCAGTAAAACACACACACACACACACACACACACACACACACACACACTCCAAAGGCAAAGATTACAATATGTATGTTCTGTAAAGTACTTCATTCCCATGCTGTCAGTGGTCAGTAAATTTTAAATAGCCAAAAATGAAGTTACAAATCCTAACATCTTATTCTAGCACCCTATAGAATGATAATGTTAATAACTAAGATTTTGATCCCAACTCTTGTGAATAAATTCTGTAAGAGTGTTTTCTTGCTCATAGCTTGTTACACATAAAAAGATGTGGTTTTTTGTTTTGTTTTTTTTGTTTGTATGTGTGTGTGTGTGTTACTGAGGATTGCACCCAGGGGCGTTGTACCTCCAAGCTACACCCCCGGCCCTATTTTTTATTCTTTATTTTGGAACAGGGTCTCACTAAGTTGCAGAGGGCCTCACTAAGTAGCTGAGGCTGGCTGTGAACCTGCGATTCTCCTGTCTCAGCCTCCCAAGTACTGGAATTACACGTGTTTTCTTAGGTTAGATATTTTTGTTGTTGTTCTTGTTTCAGAACTCTGATCTTCTTTTTGTTTTTCATAGGAATTTGTGGCTGTGAGTGAACTCAAGAAGCCAAGATCACTTAACTTGAAAAATAGATCAAAAGTAGATTTTCATTTTGTGTGGGTGGAAATATGGTTTTCTGAATCTAGCAGCCAAAGTATTTTCTCTATAGTACAGTAACTGAGCTGACTTACTATAAACTTCTTTCTAGGTCTGAAAGATATATATTTAACTCCTCAAATAAGTTGTTCTCAAACACGAACATGTAGTGGAATCACCAAGAAGGTTTACTAAAACGCAGATTGCTGGGCTCCCTACCCAGATTTTCTGATTTAGTATAGTCATATGCCGCATAACCATGTTTTGGTCAATGACAGTAAATGTGACAGTGGTCCTATAAGATTATAATAAAACTAAAAAACTCCTCTGGCCTAGCGACATCATATTCATCATAATGTAGTGCAACACATCACTCACATGTAGACAAACTTACTGTACTGCCAAAGTAGTACATACAGTATGTGGAGTATGTAACACTTGATGATGATAGTAAATGTTACTGGTTTATGTATTTACTATCTCATATTTTTATCATTATTTTAGTGTACTACATTTATCATAAAACATGCCATTGTACACTGGCAGCAGCCTCATACATCTCTTATTTATCACATCTTTCACATGGGTGTGTATGTGGCACTGGGGATTGAACCAGGGGCATTCTATCTCCAAGCTATACCCCCAGCCCTTTTTATTATGTTTTGAAACAGTCTTTTTTTTCTTTTTTTTTATTAATTGGTGCATTATAATCATACATCTTTGCTAGGTACAAGCTGATAAAGGCATATATATGCACACATTTCTCATTTAACCCCTTCCCCAATTCCCACCCCACTCCCTTGCCCTCCCTCCTTTCTCAAGTTGTTTAGTAATTGACTTTGATATATTTGTGAAAGTACATCATGTGCATTAGGGTGTCCCCACCCCCACCCCCCGTCCATCACCTTCAGTTAACTTCTTTGCTTATCTAGGGTTTCTTCTTTTTCATCTGGAGTCCCTCTTATGCCCCATCTTCTCCCTAGAATCTGCATATTAGGGAGAACATATGCTTTTTTTAACTCTTTGTGACTGACTAATCTCACTTAACATAATGTTTTCCAGTTGCATTCATTTCCCTGCAAATAATGATTTTGTTCTTCTTTATGGCTGAGTAAAATTCCATTGTGTACGTATCCCATAGTTTTGTAATCCATTCATCTGTTGATGGACATCTTGGCTGTTTCCATAGTTTGGCAATTGTGAATTGTGCAGCTATAAACATAGATACACATGTATTGATCTGATAATTTGGTTTCCATTCTTTTGGGTAGATACCCAGAAGTGGTATTGCTGGATCATATGGTAGGTTCATTCCCATTCATCTGAGGATCTTCCATATTGTTTTCCAAAGTGGCTGCACTAATTTGCAATCCCACCAACAATGTATTAGGGTTCCCACTTCTCCACACCCTTGCCAGCATATACTGTTGTTCATGTTTTTTATGATTGCCATTCTGATTGAAGTTAGGTGAAATCTCAAGGTAGTTTTGATTTGCATCTCTCTGATTGCTTAGCATCAATTGACATGATCATGTGATTTTTGTCTTTGATTCTGTTTATGTGGTGAGTCACACGGATTGTTTTTTATATGTTGAGCCAGCCTTGCATCCCAGGAATGAACCCGACTTGGTCATGGTGTATAATTTTCTTGATGTGGTTTTGAATGTGTATTGCTAGTATTTTGTTTAGCAGTTTTGCACAGAAGTTCATCAATGATATAGGCCTATAGTTTTCTTTTCTTGAGCTGTCTTTATTTGGCTTTGGTATTAATGTGATGTTGGCTTCATAGAATGTGTTTGGGAGGGTCTCGTTTCTTTCTATTCCACGGAATAGTTTGAGGAGTATTGTGATTAGCTTTTCTATAAATGTTTTATAAAATTCACTTGGAAAACCATCTGGCCCTGGGCTTTTGTTTGATGGTAAACTCTTTATTGATGCAAAACAGGGTCTTTATAGGTTGTTGAAAGTCTCGTTGCTGAAGCTGTCCTTGATCCACGTGTTTCAGGCTCCCAAGTCCTGGGATTACAGAGGTGTGCCACCACACCTGGCTCTATCACATCTCTTGGTTGCATCAAGAGGCCACATCAAATGATTGAGTTCCACCATCTAGATTTGTGTAAGTTCACTCTGTGATGTCTGCACAATGACAACATTGACAAGCACATTTCTCATGATTGTAGTTCTGGGGTAGGGCCTGTCAGTATTCATTCTAACAAGTTTCCAGGTGATATTAATGCTGCTGGTCCTGGGACCACACTTTGACACCCACTACCTTAAGTAAAAGTTGGATATGTAAATGGTCCTGTAAATAATTTGCCATTAAGTCTCTACCCATTATTTATGCAGTCCACAAACAAAACTGAGGCTACATGATGGTCTGTTCTGTTGAGGTTGTGCAAGTTCCTAAATAATCCCCAATTGCAGGTTCGCAGCCAGCCTCAGCTACTTAGTGAGGCCCTCTGCAACTTAGTGAGACCCTGTTTCAAGCTAAAGAATAAAATTAGAGCTGGGGGTGTAGCTCAGAAGTAGAGTGCCCCTGGGTTCAATCCTCAGTGCCACAAAAACAAGAAAAGAAAAAATCTTGAACTCATAGAATGGTAATAGTCTACTCATTTTAAAAATATTATTAAGTCTAAAGAAAAGCTCTGGATTCTGAGGCTAGCTTTGGTTCCCATAGTAGTCATCATTCTGTAACATTTGGAAACATGCTGGTTCTAAAATCATTTGTGAGGCAATGACACTTATTCTTTTCACCCAAAGAAAACAGAAATAACAACACAGGAAGCACTGGGCAGCCTTAAGCCAGTTCTTTTTAGAAAGCACATTTAATTCACTGTTGCACAACTCAGAGGTGGTGAGCAAATCAGAAAGGCATTTAAGTAATTTCAACCAGGAATACTTAACAAAGAGAAGTATCTTGACAGCAGGGATAGTGAAGGGAGGTCTGAGAGGTACCGAACTGACGCCTAGCACAGCAACTTGTCAGCAATGTTCAGTATCTCATTGTTGTCCACATACCCTGAGACTGGACATAAAACACCCCCAAAAGAGCTGAGCACAACCCCTTGGCTCTGCAATGCCTGATGCCAGAATGCTGCTTAGATGTTTACCCAACATGATGCCAAAACTGAGTGCTATTCCCAAGCTGGTGAACATGGCTACAGTTACCTCCACATATTGACAAATGATACTGGTCTTCAAGGCCCATGAGCCTCATCCCAGAAACTCAGACTAGATTTCTATTCATTTTTTTTCATCCTTAGGACATATTTTCTTCCTCCTTTAATACAGTTTCTTCATAAAAACCATTTGTCTAAAGAAAATGTCTCACTACTACTCTTATAAACTCTGTCTCAATAGACAAGGGTTTAGATAGTTTCTAACCTTCTTGGATTTGTGGTCATCCTTCCCTTTCCCCCATTTATCCCTCTACCAGCCTCCCATCTCCTTCAGTAACCTATGGGTGAGATGGGGCCCAGTCATTGTCCTCATTCCTAATTCCAAAGATATTCTCAATGTTAACATCTGGATCCATTACCTCTTACTGATTCAAATGTATGCAAAGTGACTAAGAAATAATAACTAAGTGAAACTTAAGTGCCACATCAGAAAATGTACCTGTTAACAAAAGTTGGAGAAGGGGTTCTCAGACAGGAGAGGATGAGACTTTCATTGAGAAAGATAATAGGGAATGACATTCATTCTTGTCAAAGCCAGGTCCCTCAGATCTCCCAACTAAAAAACAAATACTAGCAGTATCTCATGGAATTTTTTTTTTCAATGCTTGGCATCAAACCCAAAGCCTCACATATTTTAGATAAGTGTTCTACCACTGAGCTGGGGGGTGTTCAGCCACACCCACCCTACCCACACAGAATCTTGATTACATGGTTTTTTTTTTTTTTTGGAGGGGGACAGGTTGTGTGTATGGTACTGGGGATGGAACCCAGTGGCATTCCACCTCCAAGCTAAACCTCCAGCCCTATTTTATTTGAAACAGGGTCTTCCTAGTTGCAGATGGCCTCACTAAGTTGCAAAACTCCTGTCTCAGCCTCCCAAGTACTGGGATTACAAGTGTGTGCCACCACACTCAGCTTGACTGCATGTTTGATGCCACAGTGAAATCCAACATCATGGAATACTGAATAAGACCTTCATGACTGGCTGGTCCAAACCATGATATTTTAGACTAGAAAATTGAGCCCCAGGGAGAAGGTAACTTGCCCTAATTAACATTAAGGATCCCTTAGCTGTGACACCAAGACCAGGACTCAGATTTTCTGATCATCAGGCCACTGCTTATAGCTCTTTCCCTTTTCCCAGGGTGGTGGGGGCTGGTTTTTAATGTGGAATGAAAGTCATCACCAATGGAGCCACTGCTCTTGCTGGAATGGAAACAGCCTATCCTCCTCAGGATCAGTCTAGCATGTCCATACGTCCATCCCAACAGGCTTCCAGGAAGACGGAGCCCCTTACAGATCCAGCAACTGGGCAGCGACTCGGTAGGACTGAAGCCAAGTGAGGGTGTCTATATCCCACCCACATCTATGTGATTTTTATTCTCTCCTTTATCATCAAATAAAATTACAAATATAAAGCAAGTATGGTTATATACATGTTCCTTTAGATGAAGCAAACCTCATCATGGTTTTAGGTGCCCCAAGGAGAAAAATAAAATAAAATTGCACTTGTGGCCTCTCAGATGAAAGACTGAGTTAAATTGAGGTCAACTAGCTGGTAGGAGAACAGGCCACACATGCTGCCAACTGGCTGGTCACCCCATCCCAGCACTATGCTCAGCAGACTCACGGGAATGATCCTCCCAAGACACCTAAGAGGTAGGTAAGTGCAGTCAGCCCCACGGACGGATGTAGCACACAGAGGCCCGGGTTTAGGTGGTGGAGACGCCTTGGACAAGGGGCAGAAGTTCTGGAGGATAGGGCCAGACCTCCAGCCCTAACCATAGCACTCTCCTTTGGGAGAGAAGCATTTGGTCGTGAAAGAAATCTCCAGTACGTAGCACATGTCTGCAACCGTGAGGGTCTGGAAGGAGGAGGTAAAGAGATGGCGCTGGTCTAAGGACGACACTTCTAAACAAACCTCCAGGCTAGAGCTGCCAGCCAGGCAAATCCAAAGGGCTGTGATTATGATGGTGGCACGTTCTTCAGGCCATGCATGTCCCAAATGGCCCTGCCATCTTCGCCTTCAACGGGTCAATGAATTAAGTGGCAAGGACCCCCTCCCCCCTTATAAGAGAACCACAGCTGGACCTAGTGATAGAAAAGGCACAGGCATCCCTGGCAGGTCAGCTCTCCCCTGAGGGAAGGGACAGGAGACAGAGGCCACAGAGTCCAGAGTGCCTACCATAGCTGCTGAGAGTCAGGCCCAAGAACCAGGAACTCAGGATAGAGCTAAGACCTGCCGTCCCTTCCTCTGGAGTGAGAAGCCTCAGCCCCGCCCTTCGCCCTGCCCTGGTCAGAACAGCCTGACCCATTGAGGTAATGAAGAACACCTGCTCAGCTCCAGAGGTCACCCTCAAGCTCAGCAGAAAAAATCCCTGCGGGAAGCATTCTGAGGACAAAGGCTGAGGACCTCTGCTTGTGGGGACACAGCACAAGTTTTAAATTAAACACTTTCCTACATGCAACACACACACACACACACACACACACACACACACACACACACACACACACACACTTACTTCCACATACTGACATTCTCCCAGCCCGCCCCATTCCAAGCCCCAAATCCCACCCCACAAATACTGTCCTCTGTAAACATGAAGGCAGGGACTCCCACAGTCCCAGCATAATCTGATAATGATCTGAGGATGGCTTCTTGTCATTAAGTGCCCCGGTAGGTGATATTGGTGAAGGTGGACGTGGCCTCCTTATACAGCGGGTTGTTGGCCTGCAAAGAGAACAGAAAAGTGTCTCACAGTGAACTCCTCAGCCCTTCCTCATGCTGAAGGTTTAAATTTCCTCTGCAAAGTTTGCCAAAGACACCCTTCTGTGGCGATATACCACGAATGAAACAGGCTAATGTTCATTATACTCATACTTTCTCTCTTAGAATGGGAATGGATAGGAAGTGCGAAGAGGAAAGAGAAGGTAGTCATCTTGCCGCTATTTCTAAAGGGTTAAAATTAGTCCATCACTTTTTTTTTTTTTTTTTTTTTTTGAAGCCCATCACTCTTTGGCAATTCCAAAACATCATAGGGCAGCTTTTTACTGGGTCTCTCCTCTTTCCTCCTCTCTCCCCCACTTTCTCACCCTTCTCTTCTTTTTCCTTTATTGTGGCAGGGCTAGGTGATGTAAGACAGAAAGAGAAACATAGTAGGTCGTGGTCAGGACACAGAACACTGCTTTTGCTGAAGTAATTCTCAATTTGTTTTTCTCTCTTCTCCTCAATTACTACCCACTACATTGTCGTGTTATCAAGAAGTAAGCCCCTCATTAGGCTTCCTGAATTATTTTTCAACAAGAAGTGACAAATCCTATCAGGTGAAGTCGTTCTTCAAGAAACCCAACACAGCCTTGCGTGATTTGGAGGCTGCAGATACTCTACATGGTTCTAACAGAAACATCCTAGTTTCTTGGAAGCTCTGGGCACAAAGCCCTGGGGTCACCATCAAATGGAGACAAACTTTCAGCCCCACTCTGGACATTCAAGGAGTTAAATGGCCATTCAGAAGGTCCAGAAAAAAAAACAAAAACTTAAAATGTGGGAGATGAGCCAAAGGAGAATTAAGTTTCTCTGTAAATGCTTGTTTGATTGGGTTAAGTCAGGATAAACCACAGGGAGCCTAAGAGAAGAGTCTGATTTGGAAGCTACCATCTCATCATTTGGGGATAAATAAGAGAATGACATCCTGCCATTATTTCTAAGAGGCTGGCCCCCAAAATAATTCCTACAATTACCTAATTCCTTCCCACAGTCAGGTGAGCTACTGAACTTCTCTGTGCTCCGTTTCCTTATCCATAAAATGGGAACAATAATATTCCCTACCACATAGGGTTGGTACAGAGATGAAATACGCTAATATGTAAAAAGAAGTTAGATCAGTTCCCAACACATGATAAACTCTCAGTTAATGTTAACACAAATAGTTGTGTTGAGTTCTTTGACCTTCATTACTCTATATATGTCCTCAGTGGAGGTTCGTCCTGTCTCCCTCAATTGAAGAGTAAGTTTCTTTTCATTTCTTCACAGTGTCAGAGCCGAACTGGATTCTATTTGTGCTGTCAATACTCGTGACATGGCTCGTGGTCACTGTGTGGCAGAGATTAGGTGGCTTTCAGGGAATTTAAAGACAACAGGACAGTCAGATCATCTCCCAATTTCCAGAAGAGGATAATCTGAAAACTACAGCACACAAGCGCGCCAGCTTACCGTGTCCCATTTTGCTCTGGCCCGCTCCTCCTCAAATTTGGCAAACTCCTTCCGGTCGTGGATGGTGATGAGGAGCTTCCAGACAAGCAGAGTAGCAAGCCCGATGAGCAGGATGGCTCCCATCACTGACAGCAAGACCACCAGGATGTCAGGGCCCTTGGGACACTCTGTCAGGAAGGAGCAGAGAGCAGGAATCACGTGAACTGGCTGTGAATTGAGGTCTTATCAGCAAAGTAATAAAGAACCAGAGAGCCCTCAGAGGGAAACAGAATGGTCTTAAAACATAAGTTCATTTTTTTAAAGGGGACAAACTTTAGGATAGTAAGAAGCCAACCTAGGTGGTTTTGAAAAAAAAATGCTCTCAAGCTGGTCAGGATCTAGAGCTGGTCAGGATCTACCTCGCTTAGTGTGAGTTCACCCAAGTGTTTCTGTGACCTTCAGTAAATTATTTAACCTTTCTGGGTATCTGTTTTCTGCTTCTTCATCTTTAAAATGGAGAAAGTACTATTTAAAGAACTCACAACACTGTCTGGCACAGAATAAGTGCTCAGTAAGTAGCAGCTACCATTGTTACTGGTGTTTTCCTTATACCAGCTGTTTGCACTAATCTACTTGCCTACTTAGCTCCTGCAGGCATTTGTGTCTGTTAGAGTGGTTCATTTATTTACATCCCTAAGGGCTGTGAACTTAACGACCTTTTTAGCATGTTTAGAGACCAGGAGGCCTGCCAGCCCAGACAGTTTTGGGGGTTCTTTCTCAAAATATTTAGTCATCTAAAATCCTAACCCTACTGAAAGCTGACTTCCTGTTCAACCCTAGTCAACAACCAAAGCAGACAGAGGTACGTCACCCCTGTGAGGGCCAGCCAATTATATTCTGCAGAGCTCTGCTTCTCATAAACCTCAGGTGTCTGATAAGTGACCTCAGTCTGGTGACCTCAAGGGTTATGAAACGAGGTGTTTGTATCTATGGGTATTGATGAGTCTGGAGAGGAAGTCACGCCCATTTTCCACACTGTCTCCCACCTTCTTCTCTAAACATACACCCTGTGCTCACCACACATTACACAAAAACAACCACCACCACAAGCCAAGCTGGCCGGTTCCCAACCCACCAAATTACAACCTGTCTGTAAGTGAAGGAGTGCCTGGAGACAGGCCATGAGGTTCCAGTGTCCAAATTCCCAGGAGCAAAGGACCCCAGTTCTTCTGGGAAACGCAATTATGAATTCGCTGGAGGACTGGGGTAGGACTGACCCTCAAACCTCAGAGTGAAATCTCCTGCGTTCTGCAGGTTAGTGTGGACAGGACAGGTAGAATCCCGGAAGGTCTCTGGGAGAAAACAATCTGTTACCCATCTGTCCCAACAAGGGTGGGTGGCAGGCTTCCCAGAAACAGAAGACAAGATCAGGTGGCCTCTGGAAGACCCTCCCAGACACAGTGGTGGACCCACAATGTGTGACCGAGGTCCAAGGAAGTCTCGGTAGGGTTGACAAATTTAGCAAATAAAAATATAGGGAGCCCAGATGAATTTGATTTTCAAATAAACAACAAGTTGCTTTTTAGCAAAAGCATGTACCAGATATGGCACAGACATACTGCATTTTATCTGGCAATCCTATCTGAGAGAGAAGAGGACCCAGCTAAGGAGCCTGTTCCCTGTGATTAAACCCTCCATGGCCAATGCTCAAACATTTGGCAATACTCTTTTACTGCCCTGCAGTGGCTCAACACTTCCAAGAGAGCATCTGCAAGGCCATGGGAAGGGCAAGAGAAAAATAATCATCTTCTTCCCTACTCCAGGCCCCTAGCTCCTGCATTCCCCTCAAAGCTGGAGCCCCTAGAAATGGTTGGAGGTGGGAGTAAGAGGAGAGGCAGAGCCAGGGCAACCAGAGAGAAAACGGGGCACTGGACCTGGGGTCCAGCTCCTAACACAGAGGAGGATCCACTGGCAGGGAGCCCAAGATGTTATCCACCAGGGTTACCATCCCGAGTTACCATCACCTTTATGCCCCACAACTTCAGCCAGTAGATGCCGGCCTCAAAATCCCAAACCAGATGATTTGGATAAGTGGTTCAGGAGGAGTGCCTGCAAAGATTGTTGGAACAAAGACCCCAAAGCAAAGACATGACACCCTCGTGTGTGTGTGTGTGTGTGTGTGTGTGTGTGTGTGTGTAGTAAATAAAGATTGAACTCAGGGGTGCTCTACATCTGAGCTATAACCCCAGTCCTTTTTTATTTTTTTATTTTGAAAAAGAGATTTCACTAAGTTGATGAAGCTGATTTTGAACCTGTGATCCTCCTGTCTCAGCCTCCCAAATATCGGGATTACAGGCTTGCACCACCACACCTGGATAAGATGCAAGGGATTTAACTTCTGCTCCGGAGATTGTTCCTTCGTTCTGTAAGTGCTTGCCCACCTGCCACCATCACACAGCCCTCTCCCACTGCAATGTCATTATTGCCTGACATGCCCGTCTCACCCATGGCCTGTGAGTGCCACATCTGCCCTTTATTTACTGTTGTTTTCTCATTAACACAGTGACTGATTTGTATTTTCTAATGATTCTTATCTTCATCTGTGGCTGAAGGGAAAGGCAAGTGCTATGGTTGGATATGGTTCAAGTGTGTCCCCCACACATTCATGTGCTGAAAGTTAGGTTTCCAATGTGGTGGCGTCAAAGTGGTGGAACCTTTAAGAGGCAGGGCCTAGTGCAAGGTAACGAGGTCACTGGGAGGACTGCTCTCAAAAGAGATTAATGCAGTGCTCATGAGACTCTAGTTAGTTCCCACAATAGAGGGTATTTATGAAAACAGCAAGCCTGGGCTAAGAGTATAGCTCGATGGTAGAGCACATGCTTAGCACTAGCCAACACTCACCATGTTTTAATGTAGCCAAGGGAATCCCCAACAGAGACTGAACTGAGAGAGCTACCTGGTCATGGACTTTCAGCCTCCACAACTGTGAGCCTTTTTTGTTTATACATTTCTCAACCTCTGGTATTTTATTATAGCAATAGAAAATGGATGATGACAGAGGCTATGTGAAGGTGCTAAGGTGAAATAAACAAATCGAGTTGTTGGACAGTGACAGGCCTGTGGTCAAATGTGTATGATGGGATGGGCTCCTCCTGCTGCCAGAAGGCCTTGAGCAAAAGCAGTGTTTTCAATGTTCAGGGAGGCCTTGAGTCAGTACCCCAAACCCATCACTACATCCTGCCAATACCTCCCACCAGCAGGCCTTCCTCTGCAGCAGCTGGCAGGTTGCTTGTGGCAATCATCTCACATACAGTAGAACATATGCTATGTGCTACAAAGTCCTAGGACTTAAATTCCTTACTTCTTGACATTATTGTCTCAAAAAAAAATGCCATTATAGGGCTGGGGATGTAGCTCAGTAGTAGAGTGCCTGCCTAGTATACATAAGGCCCTGGGTTCCATCCCCACACTAGAAGAAGAAGAAAAAAAGGAGGGAGGGAGGGGAAGAGAAGGAGGAGGAGGAGGAGGAGCTGCTTCCAGGCATATCTTTTTTGGGGGAGGAGGGATACTGAAGATTGACCCCAGGGGCATTCTACCTCTGAACTACACCCCTAGCCCTATTTTATTTTATTTTTTAAACAGAGTCTCTAGGCTGATGAAAGTTTCGCTAAGTTGCTGAGGCTGGTCTCAAATTTGTGATATTCCTGTCTTAGCCTCCCAAGTCCTAGGATTACAGGCATGTGTCACCATGCCCAGATTCCTTACCCACCTTCTATTTTTCTGTCTCCTCAATTAGAAAGTTACTTTCTTGCTAATGCTTATATTTCGATAACCCCTCATCATGATGCTAGACTCTAATACCTCTTTTAAGGCCACGCTTAACCTGTTCTGTGCAACAGGGGTGATGGAGACTGACGTGGTTCTCTCACTCCCTGGGGGCAGAGACAGGGCCTCTGCATTCACTCACCTGGCTCTTCTACCACATACAGGAAGGACTTTCCACTGGAATCTTCGTAGTACTGGAATCTGACAACACAGTCATCTTCATTCTTGTAGGTACAATTCACTGCATTCTTGCCAGTGTCCTCTGGGGCAAGGGAGGGGAGAATATGGACGAATAAAAAGCAGGTCAATTCCTGGAAGATGGAGCCTTTCAAAATTCCCATCATAGGACTTCTGGGAAAGTATGTGGCAGGACACCCTGTGCCTGACCTTAGGCAAGATGCCTAGATTAAAGATGGCTGTCACACCTGGCAATCACTACCCATGACCCTCACAGATGTCGCTTGTCCCTCACAGGCCCTTTCTGCTTCTTCTTCCTTCCTTCCTCGTGAGGAGATATAACAAAACTACACATTCTGTCTCAAAGCCTGGTTCCACTGTCTATCAGCTGCATAATCTGGGGTAAGTTATTTGGCTTCATTGAGTCTCTTTCTTTATCCATAACAGGAAAATCAGCCCCACCTTATGGGACTGGTGGAGAATTTTTTTATGCATATAATAAACAGTCCCTAACATACAGGAGGAGTTTCCTTCCCTCTCTTTTCTCTGCTTGCTCAGTATTCTCAGTAGGTTACTAACACGGCCCTTAGAGTTCATCCCTTTCTGCTTCCGACCTAGTGTGCTTCCCAGAGCCATTCCTCCTCTCTGACTCTCAACATGCTTTGTAGGCTTCATCCCTTCTAACTCTAAAACCTGTTATTCTATCAACAACACTGGGGGTGACCCTCCACCAGGTGCACAATGTCCTATACTGATGAAACCAGACGGGCAAAACTGACACACAAGGAGATTAAGCAAATGTGTCAAATTCACACCACAAATAAGCCATGGAGCAGGACATGAGTCACAAAGCACAGCCAATGGACCATAATCCAATGTCCCATTGTATACAGTGGTGCCACAGCATAACGAAAGAGTAAGGGCTCCAGGATGCACTTCTCATTTTAACACCAAGGAAGGAAACTTCCTTGGGCAAGTTAATTTTCCTGAGACTCAGTTTCCTCATCCACAAAAGAAAGACAACAGTAGTACTATAGTTCTACTTCATTAGGTTGGAGACAAATATATAATGTGTAGGAGAGATCATTTTATACCTTTCATAAGTTATGTACTTCCATGCATATAAGTATTTATGTTTATAATGATTATGGAGGTGACAAGAGGTGGGCAGAGAAATACTTACCAACTAATTTATAAAACTCACCTGATCTAGATGATAAAATATCTTGACATCTCAGCATTCATATTCTCTCTCTCTCTCTCTCTCTCTCTCTCTCTCTCTCTCTCTCTCTCTCTCTTTCTCTCTCTCTCTTTCTCTCATAATCATAGAAGTCTAGTCTCCTCCAGAAGAAAAACTACCTCTTCAAACTCAATCCCCAAATCACCAACCTCCCCCAGCCCCACTTCTGATATCACCCAAAAGGTCCAGAGATCTCTTTTCCATAACACCCCCACCAAAGGCTAACTGCCTGGCTGGGTCTTACTGTGGCTCTCACTGCAAATGTATTTCCTGCCTTTGTGGTCTATTGTTGCCCTCAGAGAGATTACTATCTCTCTGCCACCACCCAGTTCCTTGCTGGCCTAAATAACCATATTAGATGTGCTGACAGCAGCAAACATCATGTCTTTTAAAATCAGGATGAAGCACAGACCAGAATAGCTGTAGGTAAGAGTTTTGCTCCCACTGTTTGTATTTCTGTCTGTCTTATTCTGGGAGTGGGGCAGCGGGGTCCAGAGAGCTGGAAGCATTTCAGGACAGAGATTTTGGTTATAAATTCATAACAGAGAAGGTTTCCCTCCAAACCAGTAAAAGTTTAAGCAAAAGCCTGGGTGTAGTTTAACTCTTTAAAAAAGTAATCCAGGCAAAGGCTTACTAGCCCACAGGCTAAGGTGATGACAATCCTGGGCCACCGCTTCCCAGCTCTGTGCCTCAGTTTCTTCATCTGTAAAATGGAGTGTGTTATCCTCCTTTCTTTAGGAGAGGGTGAAGTTAGGGTTGCCCAATTTATACACCCCTCACAAGTTATCCACAGCCTGTTGCTGGGTCTGTGAGCTCCAGGAAGCAGAGGAGGAAGGGCCTGCTGACACATCGGTCAGAGCAAAGGCAGCTCCTCAGGAAAGGCAGCCTTCATCTCGTCCCTGCTATGCATCAGGCCTGCGTGATATTTCTTGAGGTGGGAATTACTCTTCCAACTTACAGATGGGAGCTAGATAGGTTCTGAGATTGAAGTGGAAACATTCAAAACTGGGTCTGTATGACCCAAAAGCCCGCGGAACTCACTAAGCTCTTTCACAGACTCGACCTCATCCCGACAGTAATGGGTGCAGGTATTTTCCTCGTGGAGGACTCCCCGGTGGAACTTCTTACACTCCACACACTTCCTAAAGGAAAAAGGACACAGTGATTAGAGCACGGAAGTAACAAGCCCTCGCATGTCCCAGCCCTGCTCTGACCTCCATGCACCCAGAAAGCGGCCCCACAAAACAGACAAAGGCAAACTCCAGCGAGACCCTCCTGGGGGCCCAGATAGTCAGATGTGGCGTTCAGGAGCAGGGGTGCCCTCCGCACATGTAGGCAGGATCTGGCAGCTGGAGGCCCCCAGGTCCTTCCTTTGTTAAGCATTTTCATGTCCCATACAGGGCTGTGACTGGAGAGAGAGCTCTAGACATTCTGGGAGCCTTTCTTTTTTTTAATCCAGGGGTGTTCTACCTCTGAGCCATACCCTCGGCCCTATTTTTTTTTTTTTTTTTTGAATCAGGGTATCCTTAAGATACTGAGGCTGGTCTTGAACCTACCATCCTCCTGTCTTAGCTTCCCAAGTAGAAGGATTATAGGTGTGCACCACTGCCAGGGAGTCACTCCAAACTGCCCACTCAGCTTTTTTTTTCCCCCTCTTAATGCCTCTAGGGATTGAACCCAGGGGCATTCTACCTCTGAGCTACACCCCAGCCCTATTCTATTTTGTATTTTGAAACAGGGCTTGCTAAATTGCTAGATAAATTGGTAAGACTAGCTTCGAACCTACAATCCTCCTGTCTCAGCCTCTCAAGTACTGGGATTACAAGCACGGGGCCCACTCACTTCTTAAAGGTGCAGGCATCTGGGCAAGTGGGACACTTCTCACAAGTGTCCCCATAGGAGCCCGGCTGGAGGCAGAGGCAGCTACCACATTCACACTTGCCCCGGCCGCTGCACAGCAGCCCGTTGCTGGCCATGCAGGTGTCGGTGCGTGTGGTACAGTTGCAGTAGTAGCCGGTCCAGTCAGAGTCGCACAAGCAGTCCCCGCAGCTGCACTGGCCATGGCCTGAAAGCACACAGCCCACAAGGCTGGATCAGCCACTGAGAATCACGCCCCACTACAGCAAGCCACACACTGCCTCTCTGCTCTCTCAACCAGACAGGCAACAGACTTCCAAGTCGGTGGGAAAACTGGCTCACAACCAGGGGACTCTACCCCATAGGTGTCCCAGGGAATGGCAAGCCTTGCTCTGAATTCCCGTAGAGCAAAGGAGACTTGGGAACTAAGGCTCCTGGGCCCCCCGTCCCTTCTCCTGCTCTTGAATCCCTCTGCCTTCTCTGCCAGCTTCCCATCTGGGACGAGAAGCCAGCTTGTTAGGCCTGAGAGCTGGCACAGCACTAAGCCACAGCCTGAGCCCACACAGGGCACTCAGGATCCTGGATGGTGTGGCCGATGAAGGTCCCCAAACTCTGTCCCTTTAACCTGTCTCAGGGCTGCCCTTCTCTCAGACCTGGCCTGAAAGGCCTACAGTGGCCATCACTGTCCTCTCCCACTTGGGCTAGACACCAACAGAGGCTCTGGTCTGGATGAGCTGCACCTGCCCACCAACAAACAAGCCACCGATATCCATCCTTCTGTTACTCAACTCAGCTAGAGGTCACCTTGCAAGGTGAGAAGCAGGGATATGAAAGAGGATATACAAGACAGGAAGACTACAGTATAAGAGAAACAAAGGCATAGAGAGACCCCAGGGTTACACCCAGTGCCTGGGAAAGGCAGGCATACATAGAAGGCCCTGAATGCGTGGGTACCTGGAGCAGGGCAGCAGAGGGGCAGACAGATGGCTCCTAGGACCCATGGAGCCAAGGAAGAACAGAGAACAAATACAGCCCACCTCACAGCTGCTGAGGGAGAATGTGTTAAGTAAATCCCATGAGTCCCATAAAAAAAGGATGGTAGAAAACCAGAGACATTAAATGAAAAAAGAAGAGGTATTTTGCTAAGGTGAACAACAGTAAAGTTCATCATTAACAATGACCTTACATGGCCCAATGGCTTCCACCAAGCCTCTGCTGGCTTATCCACTCAAAAGTCACAGGAACATTTGCCACAATTAGTTGTTTGTTTTGGGGAGGGGGTTGTTTTGTTTTTTAGTTGTAGGCACGGTTCAACTCTCTCTGGCTTCACCAACAACCTGTCTTTCTTGTCCTGGTTCTTTTCTCCATCTGACCTCATAGCATGCATTGCCCTGAGAGTGTTGTGGGGAGGCCTTGGAAAGCATTTAGACCAAAAGAAAGAAAGAAAGAAAGAAAGAAAGAAAAATGCATCTGTTTCCCAAACCAACCAAGGAAGTAAAAATTCCCAGTAGAAAGGGGTGCCAACAATAACCACAACAATGATAATATGCCCACAAACATTTGTTGAATATTCCATGTGCCAAGTTCTGTAATATGTTATTCATTTCTTATAACATCCCTGTAGGGTCAGAGAGGTTAAATAAGCTGCCCAAGGCCACACAGATTATAAATAGCAGGATCAGTGCTCAAAAGTCGCTCTGACTTTTGATCCCAATTGCTTAGCCTCCGTACAATATTGAAAATAATTATTTTCCCTATTTATACTTATGCGATCTTTCCAAAAGACTTCTGTAACTTATAGAGAAAATGGCTTTAACAATAAAAGATGAAGCCACACTTGTTAAATTTGACCCGTAGAGGAAGAATAGAAGGTATAGTAAGAAGGAGCGAGTCATGAAAAATCTAGTAACTGAGCCACATTAATTTTTCCACTAATAGTAATTAGCAGCTAGGCATGGTGGTACATGCCTATAATCCCAGTACTTGGGAGGCTGAAACAGGAGAATTCCAGATTTGAGACCAGCCTTGGCAACACAGTGAGTATCTCAGCAAACTTAGAGAGACCATGTTTTTTTCTGCTTATTTTTTTTGTTTGTTTTTGTTTTTGTTTTGTGTGTGTGGTACAGGAGATTGAACCCAGAAGCATTCTATCTCTGAGCTACACCCTCAGTCCAATTTTATTTCTTATTTGGAAACAGAGTCTCACTAGGTTGATGAGATTCTCACTACTTGCTGAGGTTGTCCTCCAACCTGTGATCCTCCATCTCAGCCTCCCAGGTACTGGGATTACAGGCATGTGCCACCACACCGGACTTGTGAGACCCTGCTTCAAATATTAAAAATAAAATGGGGTTAGGGTGTAGCTCAAAGGTAGAATGCCCCTGGGTTCAATCCCCAGTACCACTACCAAAAATATTTTTTCATGCTAATCACTACACACACACACACAGAGTGATTAGCATGAAATCTGTAAAAGAGTAGGCATAGAGTCGATGTTTGTTCACTTATCCATTCATTCAACAAATGTTTACTGAGCTCACACCACATTTTGGGCTAGAGATTCAGCAGTGAACAAGGCAGACAAAGTCCCTATTATCATGGAGCTTACAACCTAGTGAAATTCCTAAAAAACCCACACACATCCACCAACCTATGACCTGTTTTATATTATCATAGTACTGCAAAGAGCTATCAGCCCTAGTAGGGAGACCTATTCACTTGGCCAGCTGAGTGTGGAAATGGGAGGGAGTCTGGGGTCAGGGGTCAGACCACTTAAAGGCAGTCATTAACTCTTGGTGCTGTATTTCCCTGCTATTCATTTAAGGGGGCTTTAAAAGTTGGCTCCTAAAGCCCAGAGAAAGTGACTCATTCTCCAAAACTCTGAATCAGGAAGAGGCAGATGCAAAATAAAAATCTGATTGTTAATCAGAGAATAGGCAAGGGGCAAAGGGGAAGTGACTTGAATTGGCCTGGAAACTGCATCAATGTGTGAGCAGGTCAAGGAGATGGGGGACAGGGTGATACTAGGCCAGGCAGCAACTAGCTGACACCTACTGCTCCCAGTGACACCCATGAGCGCAAACAGTGTCCCTTGACCATTACGGGTCCCTCTGCCTGTGGCCCCAGCACCACCCTCTAGCAACCACACTAGCATTGAAGACCCAAACACACCACAAATAAACGAACAAACAAATAAATAAAATATGGCTTGGCCACATCTTCGCTGCCTCAGAAAGAAACACTTGTTTCCAGGGAAGGATGGGAAACAGGAGCTAGCTGGCCAGCGGCCAGGCATGTCTGGAAATTGGGGCTGGCGGGAGGGTGGGGAAAGCAAACCTCCGAGCCTCAGGGTTGGTGGTTGGTGGGTTCCCTAGAAGCTCGTGGTGAGGAGTCCTGTTCAAGTGACTTACCGGGGAAGCGGGAGGGAGGGAGGGCAGCGGTCTAGGGCAAGAGTCAAAAATGCGGTCTGGGCCAGAGACTGACTCTGGCCTGACTCCATGGTGGGCTCTGGGGCATGAATGGTGCCGCAGGGCTCAGCCCACCTTGAGGCGCTGGCATTGGCCGAGGCAAGGCTCCAGAGAAGGGGTGCTGGGAGCTAGATCAGCCAATCCTCACAAGGGCTGGGGGGAGGGTGCAAGAGCCAGCACTGTGGGGCCCAGAGCGTCCGCCAGGCCTCTGACCATGGCTCCTGGATGGGGAAAGACTGGTACCACAGAGGCCTGGCAGCACTCAGGCCCCGGCCTCCTCGGAAAGCTTCGTCCCACAATATTTCCTTTGTGAGGCAAAACAAAGTGATCTTTGACAAGGTGATCCGAGGGCCAGCCGGGGAATGAGGTCGGGAGTGGAAGTGGGCAGCCCGTGCCAGCAGGCTGACCCCGCGCCCTGGCAGAGCCGGCCCTTGAAAGGGAGCCACAGTGTGGTAATGTCGCCGGACTGGCGCCCCTCCAGCGAAAGGGAGGCCAGCCCCGGGTTCAGAGAAAAGTCAGAGGAGAAGGGAGAGAAATGAAAGAGTAGAAGAGAGGGAGGTAGGGAAGGAGGAAGAGAGCTTGGGAGGGCAGGAGATGCAAGGGTTGCAGGTCAGAGCTGGACTTCCCGCTGACTCATCGGTCCACTCCTCTCTTTTATGAACAGCCTTTGAGATTCGTCAGACATCCCCCCTCCTCTAGGAAGCTGCCCGGGCCTCCCCTACCCACAGTGAGTCTTCCTCCAGTGGATTCCTGTAAGACTCCCCAAGGACAAGCCTCATGCTGTGAATTATCCTTAGTTTAAAAACTGTCTTATTCATGTGAACTTCTCTAGCCACACCGCTGCAGCATAGAGCCTGGCCCACAGAGGACATCCAATCTGTAGATGCAGCAGGTGGAAAAGGACCTTGAGGAAAGAGATGCGCCCCTTGCTGGTCCAGGCAGGGGTGGGGATAGTGGGCAACCTTGCAGGCCGTGCCTAAGTAGGGAGGGAGTAGACCAGGCAAACAGCTGCCAAGGTTAGAGGCCAGGGAAATGGCCAAGCCACAGCAGTCCTGCCT
This sequence comes from Graphiurus murinus, assembly GCA_004027655.1. Classification (NCBI taxonomy): domain Eukaryota; kingdom Metazoa; phylum Chordata; class Mammalia; order Rodentia; family Gliridae; genus Graphiurus; species Graphiurus murinus. The sequence goes on from PVLC010011457.1 coordinate 42,779, forward strand.
GGTACCAGAGCTCCCGCTTGCAGCAAAGAACAGGCCACGGGACCAGCAGCTCTAGTGAGAGACAGCATTGAGCTGGGCTACAGCTCTGAGAGGTCAGGAATCACGCATGGCCCATTGTTCAAACCTAGGGACCAAATGCCAGCACAGAGCAGGTGCCAGATGAACCTGTGCCCCTGACTAATGTCACTGAGGATGTGATGACATGCCACAGGGTCCAGATGTGAGGCCAGCTGGGCACCTGACACTCTGGCAAGAAGTGGTGGAGGAAAGCTGCTGTGGCCACCTGCACTCCCTCACGGAGCACACTGAGGACCAGCTAGCCGTTCTCGCACCCACAGGAGGCAGGAACCTGGGCTGCTGGCCCAGGCGGCTCTCTTCTGTGGCTTCAGTGGAGCCAGCAGCCAAAGAAAACACTCTGGCTGGGTCCCACCCACATTTCACACCTCACCAGGAGCAGTCAGGTCCTGGAAGGCAGCGGGTGCCCTTGCAGGCCATCGTAGGCCTTTCCCCTCTCCCTCAGTCCCAGTCTTCGCCCTTGGGTCTCCTACTCCAAACCTGTCCATTTTCTTAGGTACTTGGAATATGATGGAAATACTATAACATACTAAAATTAGCTGAAGCCGGGCGTGGTGGCGCACGATTGTGATCCCAGCATTCGGGAGGCTGAGACCGGAGGATCCGGGTTCGCGGCCAGCCTCAGCTACCTAGTGAGGCACTCCGCAACTTAGTGAGACTCGGTTTCAAAATAAAGAATAAAAAATAGGGCTAGGGGTATAGCTCGGAGGTAGAATGCCCCTGAGTTCAATCCCCAGTACCACAAAAAAAAAAAAAGAGCTGAAATTCCTGTTTTGCTCCCTCCGTGTTTTCATTTTTGTGTACTTGATCTCTCCCTAATCTCTGTAATATTGATATCACTTTCCTCTAAACTCTCAGATTTTGATGGCAGAAGTAAACAAAGTTGCAGATGATAAAAATGAGTCATTTTCATGTTTCCGGGGCATGCTTTAGAATGTCACAGATTTATCTTTCTAATGATGCTTTTTAAAGAGCTGATGTTAGCGTTAAAGTAAACATCTGTGTCAATTAGGTCAGCTGGTTAAACTCCAATGCAAACTAAGCCAATCGAGGTCATGGAATATCACAGAAAGTAATTACAATCCCTCTGTTTAATTGGCCACACCATATACCCATTACTCAGTTCCAACCAACTTGAAAATGTCTTCAGTTTGTCTGTTCCAAGAGAGATTAAGCCACAATGATTATGGCCCAGAAAAAAAAAAAAAAAAAAACTACCTCCAAAGCCCCAGAAAAAAAAAAACCCAGACTGCTCATTTACCCTCTGAGAGTGCTGTCAGCATATCTGCAGATGAAAACTACATTAGTTCACTTCTAGGTGGTGAATTACACCAGGAGTGGTGTTTGGGGCAAGCAGAAACCATTTTGAGGTTATTAAGAGGCCTCAAGATTTTACTGGGCTCTGTAGTGAGAAAGACATCTCAGCATTTGGCAGGTAGAGGGACTCAAAACTATGATCCCCAATCTAGAGGCAGGAACTTTCTATGGCAATGCTGTTCAGTAGAACTTTCTGCCATGTTGAACTGTTCTATATCTGTGCAGTCAGATATGATAGCCACTAGCCACATGTGGCTACTGAAGGAAAAACTAAATTTATATTTTTTCAACCTTGATTAATTTAAATAGCCACATGTAGTTAGGGGCTACCATGTTGGCTATCCCAGATCTAGAATCAAAATTGTAATGGTAGTTCCAATAGTAACAACAGTGGTAACAAAAGAGGACTGACACGGAGGATCCGGGTTCGAGGCCAGCCTCAGCTACCTAGTGAGGCCCTCCGCAACTTAGTGAGACTCGGTTTCAAAATAAAGGATAAAAAATAGGGCTGGGGGTGTAGCTCAGAGGTAGAATGCCCCTGAGTTCAATCCCCAGTACCGCAAAAGGAAAAAAAAAAAGAGGACTGACATTTAACAAGAGCATCCTATTTTTTAGACATCGATGGTGTTCATTAAATATGCTACAATATCTTGCATACATCATACTATTTTCCAAGTCTCTTGTGGTAACTAGGTAAATTCAAATAAAATCATTACTAGGTTTACTATATATTCTGACATCATGTATTTTCTATCTATAAATACTAAAAATTTAACATCCACCAGTGTTTTGTTTTGTTTTGTTTTGTTTTTTGGTATGTACTAGGGATTGAACCCAGGGGTATTCTACTTCTGAGCTATACCCTGAGCCCTATTTTTTATTTTGAAATAGGGTCTCACTAAACTGCCGAGGGCCTCATAAGTTACTGAGGCAGCAACTGCCAAGGCTCAGACCTGTAATCCTCCTGTCTCAGCTTCCCAAGTACTGGGATTATAGGCATCACCACCACACCCAGGTTGTCAGGGATTTTTTTTTTTTTTAAGCTGAAAAAGTGTTAGTTCTTCTACTCAAAAAGATAAGAAACTTCAAATATTATCAGAGTGGGCAGAGGAAAGAAAAGAACAAAAACTATCTTCTCCTTGAAGTTTTCCCATTCTTTTCTATCCAGTTCCCAGAAGGCTGTGTGTGTGTGTGTGTGTGTGTGTGTGTGTGTGTGTGTGTGTGGTGCTGGGGATTGAACCCAGGGGCATTCTACCTCCGAGCTGTACCCCCAGCCCTATTTTTTTATTCCTTATTTTGAAACAGGGTCTCACTAAATTGCAGAGAGCCTCACTAAGTATCTGAGGCTGACCGTGAACCCCAATCCTCCGGTCTCAGCCTCCCAAGTACTGGGATTACAAGCGTGCACCACCACACCCAGCTTCAGCTTTCTTGAATCCTGCAAGCTGGAGAAAAGATGGATTCCCCTTCCTTCCTCATTTCTGTTTGTCTGCCATTGGGGGAAATACCATCACCTCAGCTCCAGCCACCCTTGACCACCTCAAGGCCTCGCCTGAGTTCCTTGGACTGCAGGTGTGTCGAATGTGGCTAGGGCTATGGGGACCTGAGGGCACGAGGTTCTGCTCACCTGAGCACATCTCCCCTTTGTAGCGGACACAGGAGAAGTCATCGCACTCGCAGTACTTGCCCGTGATCTTCCCAAAGTCGCTGCTGTGGCAGACGCACTGGCCACAGAGGCACTCACCCCGCTGGCTGCAGAGGGGCTGGCCCTCCTTGGGGCTGCACTCATCCTGCTGAGAGGGGTTGTAGTCCCCCTCAGAGCACTCACACTGGGACCCGAGCCAACCGGGGCCACAGAGGCACACCCCGCACTCGAAGGTCCCATTGCCATTGTTGCAGCGGCGGCTGTGAGGCTCCGCATGGGCCTGGCAGGTGCAGTCGCAGTCGAAGGTGACCTGGATGGTGAGGCTGTCCTTGAAGCCCACAGGCTTGATGGTAAAGGACTTCTCCTTCTCCTGGGGGCAGCCGCGCACCTTCGCCTCGATGCTGAAGCTCACCTGGATGGAAAGCCAGACTGAATTCAAACCTCAGTGGGCTTCCAATGTCCCACTTCCAATGTCCGCAAAGGAAAAACATGGTGCCATTGTGACATATCTAGCTGGGCACAGAGACATAAGAAAGAGAAGGCTGTTTTTATTCCACATGTAAAATAAACGAGCTCAAGCAGAGCAGAACCTGTGATCTTATGAACCCTCTGCTCTGGCCTATTAAGCTAAGTTCTGTAACATCAGTAAGATGTACAAAGAACAATTTTGTACCACACAATGTCACAGAATTGTCAACCAGAAGAATGGATCTACTGTTCCATTTCTACATAACATGGGGCAGGGGCAGGTGTGCCTAGAAAATAGACTGGTAGAAAGATCAATAGATAGATCTGTAGAAAGACGAGTGTATGAAAAGAGCTACTTTCCTCTCTTCTCTCTCTCCCACTAATCCCTTTCTCCTTTGGCAGAAGTGGAGGAGAACCCAGCAATAAGGAAAGCCATGGGGCAAGTGGAGTAAAAATGGGCATTTTCTTTCTCACATTCCATAAGGGCAGGAATTTCCCCCTTCCCATTTGCCGTCAAGTCCTCAGTAGCTGGAGCAGTGCCTGGCACACAGCCCGTGCTCAGTAAACATTTATAGATGGTACTGCCATTTCCCATTGTAGAGAAAAGAAAGGCATTACCTTGGAGGAGGCTGGAGGCTGGTTAAGGGCTGAAGGTAAGAACTATTTTGATTTATAACCAAATGTAACAGAAATTCTTTAAAAGCCCTGAGAGTGAAGTTCACTTAGCAGATAGAGAAAGCTTAGGCAACAGAAGCTCCAGAGGAAAAGGTTGGCAGCTCCAGCACATGTGCTTCTAAC
>PVLC010011458.1:0-48587 GCA_004027655.1 Graphiurus murinus
TCAAAAATTTAGGAAGACCCTGTTTCCAATAAAAAATAAAATAGGACTGGAGGTATAGCTAAAGGTAGAATGTCCCTGGGTTCAATGCTGTGTACAAGAAGAAGGAGGAAGAAGAGAAGGAGGAGAAGGAGGAAGAGGAGGAGGAGGAGGAGAAGGAAGAGGAGGAGGAGGAGGAGGAAGAAAGACTCCCCACGTTCTTGGGTAGGCAGAATAAATGTTGTCAAAATAGCTATACTACTAAATGCAATCCACAAATTCAATGTAATCCCTACCATTCTTCACTGAACTAGAGAAAAAAAGGCCCCAAAATTTATATGGAAGAACAAAAATCCCCAGAATAGGCAAAGCAATTTTGAGCAATAAAAACTTGCTAAACACAGCAGAGTTGTACTGGCATAAACAGACTCATAGACCATTAGAATATAGTAGAAGATACAGCAACAAATCTACACAATTATAGTCAGCTGATTTTGATAAAGGTAGCAAAAATATATGTTGATGAGAGGATGCCTTTCTCCTGGTTGGTTTTCTGCTGGTGTTTTGGGGGATCACTCATATGATGTGTGGTCAGCAGGAGCTCAAATGGGGCTGAACAGTCAAAGACGGTCTTGCTCATATATCTGGTAGTTGGTGTTGATAATTGATACTGGTCTTCTGTTTTCACATGGTCTCTCATCTTAGAAGAACTGAGCTCAGCTTCTTCGCATGGAGCTCTCAAGAAAGCAAGAAGGTGAAAAAGGAAGATGCAAAACTTCTTGAACCCTAAGCATGGCATCTGATCAAACAAATTCAGCTACATAATGCTGCTCAAATTTAGTCATAAAACCAGCTATTGGGTAATAGAAGCCACCTCTCCATGAGAGAAGCTGAAAAATACTGCCGATATGTCTTCACAAATAGGTGTGTTTACATACATACACAAACACACATTCACACTATTGGATGAAATGTCATACTACTGTTGTGTAACTTGTATTTGTACCATAAATACCTTGTGTGTCTTGGTAATATTTCAATGAATACATATAGACCTACTTTATTTTTTATTTCCTTTTCGGTTACAATTAATTTCATGTTTATTGATTTTCCACATATGTAAGCTTATCTGCATTATAAATGTCTAGTGTTGATTTAATGGTTGTGTATAATTAAATATTATCTGTAAATTGTCTTCTGTTATGAGTCAAGTCATGTTCTCTACAAAAATATTATATGTTGAATGACTAAGTTTTGATATTTTGGGCTGTAATTAAACAAAAAATAAAACCAATGTAGATATAATTACTAAATATGAGGTCATATTGGAACAACATGAGCTCTTAAAAATTGAGGAGAAAATCTAGATACACACACACACACACCTAGAATACTATATGAAAACTGAGTTAGGATGCCACATGTGCCTGTAGTGTCAAGGAGCCACAAAAACCAGTAGAGAGACCTGCAACATGGGATTCCCAGGTGCCTTCAGAAATAGCATCGAGCTCAGTTTGGTGACACATGCCAGTAATCCCAGTACTTGAGAAGCTAATACAGGAGGATTTCCAAGTTCAAGATCAACCTTTGCAATGTAGTGAGACTTTCACCAACCTTGTATGGCTCTGTTTCAAAACAAAACAAAACAAAAATTAAAATGGGCTGGAGGAGTAGCTAGGAGGTAGAATTCTCCTGGGCTCAATCCCCCAGTACCACACAAAGAGAAAAGAGGAGGAGAAGAGAGAAGAGAAGAGGAGAGGAGGGGAGGGGAGGAGAGGAGAAGGAAGGGGAGGGAGAAGGAAAGCACCATCTAATTTTAAGTAGAGATGTCATCTTCAATTCTTGATAGGGCGTGACAAGCTTCTTGAATAATATATAGGAAAAGAAATATCACTTTAGCCAATTTTGAAAATACACTCTACCTCATACCTCAAGTTAGTTACTAACTTTACCCTATTCCACTTTTTCCTCAGCAATCCTGGCTTCTATGTATCGCTCCTCATGGAAGTAAGTAAAGTAAGTGAAACAGTGCTGTAACAAATTGTGCTGCATCTCAAAAGCATACCTTCTTTAATTCATATATACATAGTCTAGATAGAATGGAGCTAATGTATTCAATGTGTTGCCCCACTGTTTATTTTATTGTGTTCCTTATTAAATTGCTGCTATGTTTTCACAAAGGAATCATTTTATTTCGTTGCAAACTTAGCATATGCATGTGAGTGACTAAGTCATTTTCATTATAAAGAAGTTAGAGCTCAGAAAAATTTCCAGGGTTAATTAAAAAGAAGTTGGACAGAATAGCAAATTTCACCTGGGTTCCTAGCTTTTGTTTATGTCTGATTCAGCTGAAATTCTGGTTCCGATTTCCTTCTGCTTCCAAAGCGTGAAAGTAGGTAGTGGAGAAGATCGATTAAGAAGTTCAAATGGAAAATAAGAAACCTGTTCTAGGACTGCTCTGGGAGACTTTGAAGTTCATGGCTGGGGGGAGTTATGAGACTACAGATTTAAGCTATTTGTAATGAAAGGAATGGTTTTCATTTCACCAGCTAAACTAAATTCTAGCCTTTAGAAATAACTTTTCCCCAGAATGCATGTAATGGTGTAAAACTTAACTTTTTCTTTCTATCATTTTCAGCCTGTTCTAGAGTTGAAACTGGGAAAATGTTCATCCATTAGACATATGGAAAGAAGTTACATAATCAATGTTCTTTCAGGAGGTCAACTTTTGACAATAGGTAGATGGATAATAGAGATATGTACATAATTGAAAGGACATGAATGAGCATCTGTTTCATTTCCAAATAATTTATATAACTCATGTGCATAATGCAATGTTAAGTAGTTACTATGTGGAGCCCTAGCAATATGGCAGAACAAACAAAGTCCTGGATTTGTAAATTAGAGACTAGAATTTTGTTCCAGAGTTCACTTGAGAGTTCCATGACCCCTCCACCAATTATTTAATTTAGTACATTTCCACATCTACAAAATAAAATTGTTACTGAGCCAAGCGTGATGGCACTCATCAGTAATCCCAGTACTTGGAAAGCTGAGACAGGAGGATTACAGCTGGGTGTGGTGGCACACACCTATATTCCCAGTAATTGAGAGGCTGAGACAGGAGGAGTATTACAGTTTAAAGGACAGTACACGCTAACTTAATACAGAAATCATCTTAATATTTCCTTAATAAAAAAAATCTTAGAAAACAAATTTTTACAATTATAGACAGAATTGTCCCACTTTTGTACAATACTGCCTGATACTAATTTTAGAACATGAACCAAAAACTATGACTGATATTTTAAAGACTATCCTAAGTAAAAATTATTCAGATACGAAACCTAGGATAAAATATATAATTACATAGATTATAATAATTAAAAATTAGAACCTATCTTAGAACTAGCATGGAGAAAATCATTTTAAATGCATTTATTCTAATAAAGTATAAAGTTACTTCCTCAAAAATAAAGCAATAGATACAATAAGAGAAATTAAATCAGGTAAGATATAAATTATTTATAAAATGAGAAATTGTAAAACGAAAATTATACTAAATTGATTGAAGTTGTCTTTAAATTACCAAAATACATTAACTATAATTACTCTAATTAAACCTAAAAGTTTCTATGAATTTGATATCATTACTTGTGGTGGCTGGTTTTGGGTTTTGACTTGATTGGATTAAAAGATACACAGCTGGTAGGTAAAGCATTATCGATTCTGATACCTCAAGCTTCTGAAGGCACTGAGCCCCTCCCTCTTCTACTGGAAGGGATACCCAGCATGGTTCTCTTTTGCTTAGATTGCTAGAACTGCCCAGGTGTGCCTGTCGGTGAAAGGTGTTTACAGTGTGGTGCTCAGTATACTGAGAAGTGAAGATCTCTCACATGGGGAGGCATCATCCAATTGACTCGTGGACAAGATGGACTAAAAAGGCCAAGGAAAAGTGAATTCCTTTTCCTGGTCCAGAATTCTCTTTCTTATCCTGATTTCAGACATCTGAACTTTAAGTTGTCCAGGCTCTGGACTCCAGGAGTCACATTATTGTCCGCCCCCCCCCCCCCCGACCCAAACTCCACCTCCCGGGCTCTCAGGCCTTTTGCCTTGGACTTAGAATGACTCTATCAACTTCTTTTTTCCTGAGGCCTTTAGACTTGACTGAGCCAGGCTACCTGCTTTCCTGATTCTCCACCTAGCAGATAGCCTACTGTGGGACTTCTCAGCCTTTATAATCAGTGAGTCAATTTCTTTAGTAAATCCCTTTGCATATCTCTATGTATCCCAGCATTCTATGTCTCTGGAGAACTTTAAAACTGGCTTTGGTACCAGATGTGTTTCTAGAAGAATCAAATCTTAAAAATTAGTTTCCTGAATTGCTTTATTTGCTTCTGGAATTCATTCTGTAATCTGAGTGAGTTTAAAAATACTAAGAACTCTAATTGCAAAACACTCATAGTTCATAGTTATAGAGATATGCAAAGTATATACATGAGATATTCCTGATCAACCATTTGTAAGAAGAAAGGAACTTAGTGACTCTGTATATAATACTTTCAAACATTTTCAGAAAATGAATGAACATTGGTTGCTGTCTCAGTATCTGTTGGAGACTAGTTCTAAGGTCGCCATGTATACTGAATTCTAACAGAAGCTCAAGTTGCTTATATAAGATGGCATAGTATTGGCAAATAAAGTATGGATATCCTCTTATACATTTTATGTAATCTCTACGTTATTTATAATACTTGATACAGTTTAAATGTTATGGAAATAGTCATTATTCTGCATTATTTGAGGAATAGTGACAAGATAAAATAGTCCGTAGATTTTCAGCAAAGACACAATTTTTTTCAAATATTTTCAGGCAATGGTTAATTGAATCCATGGATGTAAAATCCATGGAAAAAGAGAAATCCAAATTATTTATAATTTGCAAGCATTTTAAAGCCCCATCTTAAAGTTTATAAAGAATGAACTGTCACAAAAGTCTCTGCATAACAAATTTGTAACAAAATGTAGAATTAGGAATTTTTAACAGAATGTATACAGGAATGAGTTATAAACTTTTGAGTCGAATAAGCCCACAGTCATTCTTCTTTCTTTTGGGGAAGCAAAATATTTAGTAAAAATACTCATACCAAGTTTCCACAGAAGTCTAAAAATCCATCCTTTTAAAATGAGCATGGAATTCTCAGATAATTTTAGAAAACTAATTACCTAACATAAGGTTTAGGTTTGCATCATTAAAGACAAAACATGACAATTTTGACAAAGATCAACTCAACATATATTTATTAATGAGCTGAGAGAACTTGAAATAGGATTCTAGGATTCAGCTTTTATGCTGTACAACCTGACTCACCCATGAACTGCATTCTCTTTCTAATTAGTAAATCGGATATAAGAGTCAAGCACCTGAATATGTGAGTCAACTGTGCATGGAAACTCACAAGCTCAGTTCCAACTGAAGTCAGTGAATAGAGCTCAGAAGGCCTTAGAGAAACTTATACATGAAGAAAATACCACTGTAAAAAAGCTGGCTCTTAAACACTGAACTTTTCTCTTTATTGTGCCAGATTGCCTAATGTGGAAGGTCAAGGACTGCAGAGAGATGAAGGTCAGAAAAAGGAGTTAATATACCAGAGAGGTGAAACTACTCCACATTGTTTAATGGGATTCAGCAGGCACATTTCCAAGGCTTTCATACTGGTTGTTAAACCAAATAAATGGTGGTATACACCCTACATTTTTAAATAATAAATTTATATCATTTTATGAGGGTATTCAAAATTATTTTCCTGGAAAACTCTTTGGTAGAACTCCTTAGTCATGAACTTGTAAATCATCAAAAATTAAATTCTAAATATGAATGTGTTCTTACACTCCATACTTTTTATATAAGGCATAATGAAAAGCAGTATACTACCACCATTTGGCAATATCTCAGAGGAAAACAATAAAGCAGACAGAAATTCAGATAGCTATATATTATTGATAAAGTATGTGTCAGGCTGAAATTCCAATAGAACATGATTGTTATAATGCACAGCATTGATTTTCATCCACAGAAATGGAGAATTCACTTACCTATATACCATGGGATCTCACAAATGCTTGGAATCTAAAAGCTGAATATAAGAGCTGAATTACAGGCTCTGACATGACTCTCAGAATTCTAACACCCAATCCTTTGTCCTTCAAACTACTTCATTGTATTTCAAAAGTGTTCCCTTTACCTAAGACTATGATCTCTTCCCTTTGATATCTAGACGCTGATAGAAAAAGGGTAGATTGGTTTGATTATGTCAATTGTGATCACAGACTAAATCCCATCTCTTATTACATCTTCAGGGGCTACTGGATTATAAACTGAAAAGAATTGACATCCTATCTCTGTTGACCTTTAGAAGTACTAGAGAAACTAGTACTTGCTTGCAAAGCCATCTAATTGCTAATCTATAATCCTTTAAATATGTTATGTTTTTGATTGATCTATTGCTGGCTGACCTAACACTGCCCATAGCTATATTAATCCTATTATTCACACCCTATTACAGGGTATCAGTGAAACTATTTAATGAATTCTGAAAAGCTTACTTGCCAGACACCAGTATTAAGGATGATTACACTTGTATTCATTCTCTTCTTCTTAATTATAAAGCTTCTGATTATATTAATTGTATTCAGTGGAGTTCAACATTTCTCTTCTCCATTGCTATCTGTGAGCTGACACTGGGTATTTGGATATAGCAGTTTTTATAAATGTCATTATCATATATATTGTTTTGATCCTTCTCAATGGAAAATAAATTCACAAGGTAAAATGTTGTAATATATTTAGAGATTAAATCCTGTTGTAAGGTAAATAAAATATGGGGTATGTAGAATTAAGTAAGGTTTATCAAGAGTAGATAAAATATTCTAGAAAAGGGTCTGCATTTTGAGTCCCTGATAGATTCACAGTCCCATTAATCCCCTAATAGGATGGATAAATCTGTCTCAGATGATAAGCCTACTTGTTAAGGGAAGTACATTCTCTACTGAATTAATCACCCTGGATGGAAACGGAAAGTATCATCAGCCTGAAAAACTATGATACCTTATCATCAATTTTTGTCTGATGAGTGGCTAAAGAGAAGTAATAGGCTTTTTATTTTTTAACTCCAATGAAATGTATTGACAGTGATGCATCTTTTATTTTTAAAAAATGAAAAAGTATATTAATATAAAAAAGACCAATATTGTTATTGAAGATTCTATTGCACTTCATGAGAGGGCAAATAGATGAGATTCAATAGTATTTAAAGGTTACAGGAACCAAAGAATGTGGCTAGGTTTGCAGTTTGAAATATGAAGAAGGAAAGAAAGTATTTGTACAATAAGACCTACAGATCTTGGAAGTTCTTAGGATTCTGTGAGGTAGTTGATGACAAATACACACATGCTTGATCCATACTGAATATCTTTGCAATCTACCTCCAGAGAATATGTCATGCAGAAGCAGCTCTACAATATAAAGCCAAAATTACTTCTAATAATACACTGCTTTTTTGCCAAATCATCATGATACCATCCATGAGCTATATTTAAACACCAGAGTCTTAAGTAAAATTTTACTTTGATCCTTCATCTAGCCTTTCGTGGTTAGAAATATTACCACTTTGCTTTCTCCTGGTTGTTTGATTGAATGTGAGAAAATTGAGATGCCAATAAAATATAGAAAACCCAGTTAAATTAAATGACTATTTTTAGAAAAAAGTATGTCAATATTTCACGGTACATATTTTTACAAAACAAATGTATTTGTTTATTTGAAATATAACTTGATGTCTTGCATTTTTATTTGCAAAGTCTGATAACACTAAACAAGGAGCCCAGAAGTTTGAATAAGAGAGCAAACAATATATATTAATACTATAGATATTTATTTAGCTATCACTTTCCTGTACTAGGCCCAATAATAAGGAAGATTTCTCTGAAGACCTTGCTATGTGGATAATAATATTAAAATTATCCATTTTAGTGTTTTACCATTTTGGTGGGCATTTGCTTTATTCTCCCTGACTTTACTTTATAATTTTCCCTTTGAAACAGCACTATTTAACTCAGCTCTTTTGAACATGATTTTAAAGAATGCCTATATATAAAAGTAAAGTAATATTGAATTAAATGAGACCTTTCTCTGTACAGGTGCAATTTTCAAAACAGCAAGAGAGAGAGATTTTACACAGTGAAGTAAAAGCATTTAGAATTGAAACTCAAACCAACTAAAATAAATTCACACTTCAATTGTGACCTTCATACCCCCTAAATGCATTTTAAACAGTAGGTTGCTTTTCTTTTTATAGTGTAGAGCTGCATGTAATCATAAAGGAGAATGGCAAATGTATATACTGAGCCAGTTACGCAGGGAACATGCCAGGTCCGCCTGCCCCACCTGCCAACCCTGCTTTCTCCTGATGTGTATCTTAGAACTGGAACTAGAGTGTGATCAGAAGTACAAAGTAAAGTTGAAGGAGGCAAATAAATATTTGCATATTTGATGTGTGTATCAAATATGCTTTTGTACATGTGGTTTATAGCTACTCAAGGTGAGTGTCTCTGTTAGAGCAGTGAAGTATAGTTTAAATTGGATCAAAACAGTGAGTTTTATGATTGGAATTTTCTTTACGTAATCCAGGAATTTCAAAATTCTCATTTGTATGTCATTGCCATTTATTTCATTTAGCAATGTTGCCAATTGTACTTTTTTGGAAGTTCTTAATACAATGAAATTACCTAAGCCCAGATACCCAAGTATATATTCTTTTGTCTTTCTCATTCACAGATATTTTGAAGATATTTTTCACTTTCCTTACTGATTTAATTTAAATTATATCCCAATTTTGTATTGTAATACAACTATAGTTTCCACAGTACATCATTGTTATAATTTCATGTTACAAATAAGTTTTATTTGTAACTCATTATAGATATCATGAAATGTATAAAGTTCATAATCCTTCACAATTTACTCACAAATGTTCAAAATTTAACATTTTTCCAAAGCAATTATAGAAATTTACAGATGAAGATCAAATACTCACTTGACAATAAAATGAGTATGTTCTGAATGCTTACACACACACACACACACACACACACACACATATGTAGTTCCAGTTCTAAGATACACATCAGGAGAAAGCAGGGTTGTCAGGTGGGGCAGGCAGACCTGGCATGTGTATGTATGTATATATATATATATATATATATATATATATATATATATATATATATGTATACATACAGTAAGCAAAACAGAAACAGATAACAGATAGACTCAGTGCAAGGGCTAGCAGGTGAATGAGATACCCTAGCCTTACTTATTCAGTTTATAGTATTAGGAAGTCAGCAAATAAAAATATTAATAGATTTTTTTGTGAAAAACAAAATAAAAATGTAGGTAACTTGATGAAGGACACGTTATCATTTCCATTTAGACCAGAACCTAAAATGAAACTAGCAATACCTAGACCAAAAAAGAAATTACCATATAATTAAAAGTAATCTTTCCAAGTAAAATTGCAGGAATTAAGTATTGTTCTGTATTTTATTGTTGTGTTTTTAATTGAAAAGTGATTTTTTAAACTCAAAGGCATAGATATTAATTCTACAACTCTGAGTTTTGACGTGTACACATGCTCCGTCAAAATACATAAAATCCCAACCCCTTAGGAAGTCACCTTGTGTTCCTTTCCACTCAGTTCTGAATTTCAAATAGATAATTTCTGTTCTGATACTGTGAAAATAGATCAGTGCCTATTTTTGGATTTCATATAAATGGATTCATTTGCTTTGTATGTTTTCCCTCTAGCACCTCTCAATCAACACAGTAGTTTTAGAATTCACCTATTTCATTGTGTGTATTCTTCTTTTCATTACTGAGTAACATTTCATTGTATGAATATAATACAATTGGTTCCTCCATTCTCTGCTATACCACCATGCCTGGCTTCCAATGTACTTTTAGCATTTTTGCAATTTGACACTACTGTGAATAACAATGTATGAACATTTGTGTATAAATTATTTTATAGATATGTTTTGTTGGTTTTAAGTAAATAATAAGGGGTCATAGAGTAGATGTATGTTTCAAGCTATAAGAAACTGCCAAACAGTATTTTATCTAGTCCATATTTTGGCAAATGTCTTCTTTAAGGCCACATAGTGAATATTTTAGGTTTTTTGGGTCATATGTTACAAATATTCTATTATGTTAAAGCACAAAATCAGCTATAGAAAATGTTAGTGAATGGTCATTGCTATAGTTTGGATGTGGTTTTGGTGTTCCCCAAAGATTCATGGTGATAGTTTTGGTCTACAGGGCAATGCCCTGAAGGAGGAGGGGCAGTCTTCAAGAGGTGGGGTCTGGTGGGAGATGCTTAGGACTTCGGGGCATGAAGTAGTTCTTGTAGGATCCCTCATTCATTTTCAAGACAGGGTTATCATGAAAGGAACACGCCTGACCCTTCCTGTTTCCTTTCTGTTACCAATCAGTATATAATCTCATTTGCCCGCATGCATTTCTGCCATTGCTCTGCTTCATGAGGTAGGGCAGCTAAGGAGTAGCCCCCACTCTAGATCCTGCGCTATGCCCTTTGAACTTTGAACATCCAAAAACTGTGAGCTGAATAAACCACATCTTCTTTAGAAGTCTATGTCAGGTATTTTATTATAACCACACAATGCAGAGTAATACAGACATAACAGTATCCCCAAAATACTTGTTTTCCTAAAACAAGAAGCCAGTTCACAGGCCATACTTTGCCAACCCCTGTTCTAGTCTAATAACCTTTGCCTTTTAGTCCATTGACATTTCAGTAACCATTAATATGGTTAACCATCTGATTCTTGTTTGTTTCTCGTTTCTTGGTTTCTTTTGGCTTGTCTTTCAATTTTCTATTTAAATTGTTCGTTTAACTTTTACACTATACTTCTTTATATTATTTTTGGTGGTTTCCCTAAGAGTTTCAGCATGCTTCCTCAAGTTATCATAACTACTTAGAATTATTATGTTATTTCACATAAAACTCAAGAGCTTTGAAGTAGTGTATTATTTGTGCATTGTAATTATACATCACAATGAAGTTCAGAGTGATAGGAACATACATACATGCACACAGCACTTGGTCAAGTGCGAGACTGCAAATCTGTAAGTAAATACCCAAATAGACCGAAATCATGCCAGTTTGTTTTGTGTTTTACTCAGTTTTCAACTTATTTCTTCTGTCTTGAAAAGAAGATTCCCTATTGTATCATCAATTCAAAGTTTTACCAAGCCAAGGCATACAGAATACTGAGTCCCTGGTTTATTTTCTATATCTATCTATCTATCTATCTATCTATCTATCTATCTATCATCTATCAATTTATATATCTATATCTGTATTTATATCTATCATCATCTATCTATGTATCTATATTTAATGTGGTACTAGGGATTGACCCAGGACATTCTACCTCTGAGATACACCCCCAGCCCTATTTTATTATTTTAAAACAGGGTCTCACTAATTTGATGAGGGTCTTGCTAAGTTGCTGAGGCTGTTCTTGACCTGTGAGTCCTCTGTTTCAATCTCCATATACTGGGATTACAGGAGTGCACCACCATGCTTGGCCCTGGTTTATTTTATTTAAAGAATTATTGCAGTAATGTAGCAAGTCTGAATTGAGATATACTATAATTGTAAAATTTCCACTGGATTTGGGAGATTCTATAACAGATGCAAAATACCTCAATTTTTACATTGGTTACATGGTAAAATGGTAATGTTTTGGATATATTGGGTTAAATAAGTTGTATTATTGCAAGTCAAAAAATTATTTCCGAAGAATGAATCCAAAGTGTCCTCTCTTAAATCAATGAAAAGGGAGTGTTAATTATTCATATTATTGACTATGATAAAGATGATAAAGTACCATCTCATAACTTATCTTGGCTTAGAATTTAAGATAGGATAATGTAGCAATTTAAATTATAGTCTAATAAATAGCTATGATAATATTCACATCCTATAAAATAAGAAATTGCCCATGAACCTTGTTTGTTAAATACAGCAAGGAAGACTTTATTCAAGAGGGACTATTGTGATGGAAGTTTTGCAGTGGGGAAATAGCTCGATTTCAAATATGACAAGGACAAGCAGGAATTTCTGACCAAGGAATAGGATGGTGGCCAGTCAATAGAAGATAAAGAAATAAAGAATTTGATCAGATAAGGAGGGTGATCAAATACCTAGGGTAGGAGATTTTTCCTAAACCAACCTAATAGCATTCTTGCTAAAATTAGACTAAGTGGGCCAATGATAGAACTCAAGGACAAGACATAACCAGAAGGAGGACTCAGAGGAATCTTTTTGCAGGTGTGGTCAAGAATAGTCTTCAAAGTCTAAATAAATGTAGCAATCTTGGCTGACCAAACTTGTACTGTCCCTCGTTTGCCACATATGAAATCTCCACTACCAGCATGATGGACACTCAAACTTTTCCAAATTCCTCCGAAATCAAATTAATATTAATTCACTGAGAATTTTTAGGTATAGTTGCAGCAGGGTGCTCTTATTCCTACATTAGTGGCTTTCTTCCACACTCTGAAATTTTATATAACTTTCCCCTTCTGAATAAATATCTGGAATATATCAATGAGTAAAGCAATGTTCTGCCTTCCTACTCTCTTCCTTTTAACTGGGTATCACCCAGTTCAAAGATCTTCTTTGGTCCTCATTCTCTTGGAGGATGAAGTTCTTGTGATCTTACTTCGTTTGCTCCTGATGATTATTCCAGATGACTTGACACCTTCTCATCAGAGACCTACCCTACAATTTACCAAAAATATTGGCGGCACCACCTGAGATGTAGCTGACAGCTAGAAAGGTGAATGTGCTTGAGTGATGACAAAAATGATAATGATAATAAAAGATTTATAAGTTACTTATAATAATAATTATCATCATTATAGCTATCATTCCTTTTTTTTATACTGGGAATTGAACCCAGGGGCATTCTACCTCCGAGCTACACTCCCAGCCCTATTTTTATTTATTCTGAAACTGTGAACTTCATTATGATATATGATTACAATGCACAAAAAAAAAATCACCTGGTTATAAATGTATTTCTTTCTATATCTTCTATTCTGCTTCATTTCTCTATGTGTCTGTTTTGGGGCCAGTACCATGCTGTTTTTATTATTACTGCTCTATAGTAGAATTCTAAATCAGGTATTTCAATGCCTCTCTTATAATTCTTATTGCTCGAAGTTCCTTTGGTATTCTGAGTGTTTTTCTTTTTCTTCTACATTAATGTTATGACTCTTTTTTAGTTCTGTGAAGAATGACTGGTTTTGATAGAAAATGCACTGAATCTATAGATTGCTCTTTGTAGTATGGCCATTTTGACCATATTTTTTCTGCCTATTCAAGAATATGGAAAGTTTTTCCATCTTCTAAGGTCTTCTGCAATTTATTTCTTTATTGTTCTACAGTTTTCACTGCAGAGGTCTTTTACCTCCTTGGTTAGATTTATTACTAAGGATTTTTCTTCTTGAAGCTATGGTGAATGGAATTGTTTTCTGGATTTCTTTTTTAGTGGACTGGTGGTTGGTGTATAGAAAAGCTACTGATAGTGTGTGTGAAGGGAGTGAATATATGGAGGGAAACCCACCAAGTGATGTGTACATGTATGTGTGTATAACAGTGAATCTCATTGTGATGTATAATGACATTGCACCAATAAAAGTATTAAAAGCCAGGTGTGGTGGCGCACGCATGTAATCCCAGTACTTGGGAGGCTGAGACAAGAGGATCCAGTTTCTCAGCCAGTCTCAGCTAATTAGTGAGGCCCTCCACAACTTAGTGAGACCCTGTTTCAAAATAAAGAATAAAAAAAAATAGGACTGGGGGTGTAGCTCTGAGGTAGAATGCCCCTGGGTTCAGCCCCTAGTACCACAAAAAAAAAAAAAAAAAAAAAAAAAAAAAAAAAAGAAGAAGAAGAAGAAGAAGAAGAAGAAGTATTAAAAACTAAAAAAAAGGAGAAAAGAAAAGCAATGGGTTTTTATAAGTTGATTTTGTTTCTGGCTACTTTACTGATTTTGTTCATCAGCTCTAGAAGTCTTCCAGTGTTGTTTGTTTGTTTGTTTGTTTGTGTTTAATCTTCTAAGTATAGGATTATGTCATGGGCACCTATCAGTCTGCATGGCAGGCTCCAGAAGGTGGGTGAGCCCATCTTGAGCAACTCCTTGGTCTGGCCATTTCTCCACAGGGTGACCTCTCTTTACCAGGAACTGTGCTGTACGTAGACTGATGGGTCCCCTGATCAATTCTCTAGATCTTTGTGTTTTTGTGTGCCCATAGCATGGATGAACAACTTCTGTTTCTTTTCTTCTGATGGGAAGAGCCTTCTCCGCTTCCCTCACCTCACAGGAAATCTGTGTAAAGTCTGTAAAGAAGGCATTGTGTTCCTCTTTTAGGTCATTGAGGTCATCAGCCACCAGCTCAGTCCCACATCGATAGGAGTTTGGCTGTCTTCTTTGGTCACAAATATGATCCCATTCTTGCCTTCCTGCTGGGAGTAGGTCATGGCTGCTACCCATCACTCAATATTGGTAGAAGTCACCAGGGTGGTGGTATAAGCTACACCCTCCTGCTATGACTGCTCTCTCAGTATTAAACATTTTGTTTTTTGAGGGGTGGGGAGTACTGCAGATTGAACCCAAAGACATTCTACCTCCAAGATTCACACTCAGCACTTTTTATTTTTTATTTTGAAACAGAGTCTTGCTAAGGTGCTAAGTGTCTCACTAAGCTTCTGAAGCTGGCCTGGAGGTTGTGATCTTCCATCTCAGTTTCCCAAGTAGTGAGATTACAGGTGTCTATCACCATGCTCTGCTAGTATGAAGCTTATTTTTAAACATTTCATCTTCTTGACCCTGGTCGATAGTCTTCCTTTGTTCATTGTCCATATATGCAATGCTTTGAACAGTTTTATCCTTCACATTAAAGATAATTTCAAAGAATAAGGCAAAGGTCCTCTCAGGGACACTGTGTCCCCTAAAAGCACTGTGCTAGGCTGGCCTATTAACCTCTAGTCCGCGCTTCCTCCTTAGTTCCAGAATGAATCTCTGGATCATCTCTCAGGATTCACTGGGGTCTTTTTTTAAAATTTTTATTATTTACTATTTATTTATTTATTTATTTATTTATTTATTTATACTGGGGATTGAATCCAGGGGTATTCTACTTCTGAGATACACCTCCAGCACTATTTTTTACATTGAAACAGTGTCTCACTAGCAACTAATGTTGCTGGCTACAAAATCAAAACAACAAGCAAAACACAACAAAATAACAAACACAGACCCACATACAACAACAAGAAAGCTAAAGCCCAAATCAACCAATCAGATCCAAAGCCACCAAACTGCCAAAATAAATAGTGGTGATGGAGACTCCCTCACAATGGTTCCCTGTGAGGTTACATGTCTGAGTCAAAGCTGGCCATGGCCCACTGTGGCTATCTCACCTTTGGGCCTCCAGGACCTTTTCCACTTTAATAAGAATAAGAAGGACTCTCAAAGCTTTTTTGCTTTGATGGGTTATGGAACCTGATGTTTAGTTATTAAGAAATTAAAATTTATAGGATGCTTCAATTTTTTTTGAGTAAAAAAATCCAATATATTTTTTTACTTTTAAAGACTTCATCATATCTACACTCAAGATATTCCTTTGTTTTTCTTTTAAGTTGAAATGATTGGTGTCCAAAGAACGGTAACTCATCACTCATGAAAACAAAATGCTCTGTTCTCTAAGGCACCATATAGCACGTTAATATCTATGGTGGTGCACACTTGTAATCCCAGCATTTGGGAGGCTGAGACTGGAGGATCCGGGTTTGCGGCCAGCCTCAGCTGCTTAGTGAGGCCCTCCACAACTTAGTGAGACCCTGTTTCAAAATAAAGAATAAAAAATAGGGCTGGGGCTGTAACTTGGAGGTAGAATGCCCCCAGGTTCCATCCCCAGTACTGCAATAAATAAATAAATAAATAAATATAAATAAATAAATAAATAAATAAATAAATAATATCTATGTGGCTTAGAAAAAGGGAACTTCCATCCTAACTGCCCCATAAGGTTCTCATCACATTTCTTATTTCTTTCATTTAAATATTTTAAATGTTATTGGTACATTGTAATTATACATCACAGTGAAGGTCAAAATGATACACACAGCACTTGGTGCATTTCCTTTTTTTTTGTGTGTGTGTGGTACTGGGGATTGAACTCGGGGGGGGGCATTCTATCTCCGAGCTATACCCCCAGCCCTATTTCTTATTCTTTATTTTGAAACCGAGTCTCACTAAGTTGCGAAGTGCCTCACTAGGTAGCTGAGGCTGGCCGTGAACCCGGATCCTCCGGTCTCAGCCTCCCGAATGCTGGGATTACAAGCGTGCGCCACCACGCCCGGCTACTTGGTGTATTTCCTTTGGCATCTCTCCCCACTCCTCTCCTCCCTCCCTGTACATATTAGTGAGATTGGCAATGATACCTTCATATATGGACATAACTTATTTGAACTGCTTCCTTCCTCATGCCTCCATTATCCCACTCCACCTCCATCCAACAGTCCCTCTCACTATTCTCCTCATCTTTTTCCTCATTTAGCTAAAGTCCCTCATGTTTCTTATTTTCTCTGTAGCTTTACATATGTGAGAAAAGATAGGACCCTTGACTTTCTGAGACTTGCTGATCTCACTTAGTATAATATTCTATAATTTCATTCATTTTCTTGAAAATGTTATAATTTTGTTCTTCTTTATGGCTGAGTAAAAATCCATGTATGTACTACACACATTTTCTTTATCTATATATCTGTTGATGGACACCTAGTTTGGTTCCATTCTCTGACTATTGTAAACTGTGCTGTTATAAACATGGATATGCACGTATCACTATAGAATTCTAACTTGAATTCATTTGGAAATATGCCGAGAAGTGGTATAATTAGGTCCTATGGTGGTTCCATGCATTGTCTTTTGAGGAACTTCTGTACTGATTGTGGTTTTACTAATTTACAATCCCACCAACAGTGTATAACTTCCCATTTCCCTACATCCTTGCATTTCTTACTGTTTATGTTGATGATTTCCATTCTAACTGGTGTTAGATGGAATCTCAATGAAGTTTTGATTTCTTTTTCCTGATTCCTAATGAGATTGAACATTTTTTCACATATTTGTTGGCCATTTGTTTTTCTTCTTTTGAGAAGTGTCTATTCAGTTCAATTGCTCATTTTTACTGGGTCATTTGTTTGTTTTGTGTGTGTGTGTGTGTGTGTGTGTGTGTGTGTGTGTGTGTGTTAAGTTTTTTTGAGCTCTTTCTATATTCTAGACACTATTCCTCTACTCAAACAATAGCTGGCAAATATTTTCTCACATTCTGTAGAATCTGTCTTCAGACTTGTTTGCTTTGCTGTACAGAAGCTTTTTAATTTTATGCATTGGTTCTTAGATTTATTTTCTGAGCACAGGTGGAGGGAGGCTACTGAGGAAGTCTCTACCAGTAAATATATGTTGGAGGCTTAGTCCTATGTTTTCTTCTAGTAATTGCAATGTTTCTGGTCTATTTTGGGGATTGTTATCCTGCCACAGCTCCTTAATAGCTGGATCTTGAGCAAGATTCAGTCTGCTGGAGTCCTGCAAGGCAGATGATTCCAAAAGAAGGAATGCATGACATATCCCACTTTGCATTATTATATTCTGGAAAATTTGGGTGCTTTGAGTTTTGCTTTTATATTAGTTATAAAGAAAAATTTCTTAGAAACACATGGTGGACACGGATAGTGATCTCTTAATATTAGCTGAAAAAGCAGTGCCTAGGGAAAACCCAATTCATTAACCTCTTACAAGCATTAGTCAAGAAAACAGGCTTTGCAAGTTTATCCAACTAGTTACTACAAATAGTCTTTTGCCCACTCCCACCTTTTCTCCCAGGAATTTTACAGGATACATTAACCCTCTAGCTACCTGAGATAAGAACACTGCTTAAAGGAGCTAAACAAATAGTAAAAATTTTAACTAATGGAAAAGAATTTTTATATCCTTGTATTTTTAAGAATTTTTATGTACTAAAAGAATTTTTATATACATGTTTTAACCTTGACTGGTTGAAGATGACCTTTGAGAAACAGGTCTGTGGAAATTTCTGTTCTATATGCTTCATTGCAAAAGAAAGTAGCATAAGACAGCTACTAACAAACAATAAAACAGATATGCTTCTTCACTGCATCTGGTGTGAGTGTGTTCTCAGGACTTCGTCTTATTCTGCACCTGTTGAAGGACCTCTGAACCCACTGCCTTGAGGGCTGGACCCCGGCATTAACCCATCTTGACTTTTGTGCAGAGTGAAAGATCAGGGCTAATTTTATTCCTTGGTATATAGATATCCAGTTTTCCTAGCAACATTTGTTGAAAAGTATATTTTTTCTGCAAATAGAACAGTTGAGCACTTTCATTATTCACCCATTAAGTTTATCTAAGTTTGGGAACTTTGGAAACATCTTGAATTTAAGATCTAAAAAAATTTAAAACATTAAAACTATTTTGATAGACTTCAGCATCGCAAGCTTCTGACACCTTTCAGCTTAGTGCAAAATTTCTAGCAATAAAGACTGGCTATTTTAATTTGGCTTTTAAATATGTTACAATGCTACTTACAAAATTCAATCATAAAATCTCATTGTCAGAATATTTTAAAAGGTATGAATAACATCAGGCCAAAGGCAAAATAATTTAGCAATTTAAAAGTGAAAGCAGAAATTTGCAAAGCAAAGTAATCTTTTATCTTGAACTCTATTTTCTCCTAATAAAAGTAGATGTATAGTTAAATTTTACAAAAAGTCATTTTATTTTAGCAGTAAAGAATGTACTAATTAAACTTGGAAGTCAAAGGTTTTTACCAGAGGCATATGATGAGGCCATTTCTATGCTAGCAAATTATTTACTTGCTATCACATTTTATAAATATGAGGGAAAAAAAATACCCAAGTGAATGTAAACCTTCCAAGGTCACTTTGTAGTATCTTTGAGCACAGAGACAAACCTAAGCAACCCCTCAACCATGTGTATCAAGAACAGGGACCTTTGCTAAGTAAAGGTGTCTAATTACACCAAAGCCAGTATGTCAGTTTTTGGAAAGACAACTGAATTAAATAACTATTTGTTGGTTGGAATTACTTTAAGTTACTTTTGAAATATCAAGAAAGAAATTACACAGTTAGTGTGTTTCACTCTGAACCCCACCCCATTCCTTCCCTTCTCTGTACATGTTATAGGGATGAGATTGATAATCTCCTTTATCTTAAGTCCCTTTTGTTACCCAATTTCTTTCCAGCTTTCACATGAGATATAACATATAATCTTTCACTGTCTGAGACTGGCTAATCTTACTTAGCAAAATATTCTCTAGTTCTATATATTTTCCTGTAAATGATATACATTTTTTCTTCTTTATGGCTGAGTAAAATTTCATTATATATATATATATATATATATATATATATATATATATGTCACAGTTTTGTAATTTACTCATCCATTGATGGACACCTAGGCTGGTTCTATAATTTGGCAATTATGAGCTGTACTCCTGGGTGAATTTTTTAGTACACTTCCCCAAATTAAAAAAAAATATAGAGTCACAATTTAAGTTGAACCTACTTCTCCTTTTATATAATATAAATATTTGTATCATGTATAACAAAAATGATAGACTATATGAAGACATGTAGAACTATCTACATATTTTTGCATAAATATTTCAAATTACTCAAACATGGTTTTTAAGATATTTTAGGACAATATTTGAAAATTTAGAAACAAAATCTGTTCTTACAAAATATACTTATAAAATAAAATGTTATATATTCATATATACATTCATATATACATTCAGTGAGAATCTGTTGTATATCCATAGACCAGTGCTTATGCTCCATGGAAAGTGCCAATAGTGGACTTCATACCATGTTATGCCAACATAGAAGAGCAGCTAATCAAGTATGGTAAAGTTGATAATGAACTGGTCAGTGAAGCTCTCTCAAAGAAGATAACACTAGTGCTAAGCAAGCAATACTGTGAGTGACCTTTCAGAGTTTGTGATAATGATCTGGAAATAGTTTCCTTAACTTAGCTTTCCAATGAAGTGTCAAGTGTTGCTGTTGTACTGACTCAGTAAAAGCTAAGGGACAAAATTAATAGAACTACACTCTCGGCAGTGCTGCCAGTGAATAGGCACACCTGCAGGGTGGTCTCACCTGAGAAGGTAAAATAATCATAGGGTGAAATGATGACTTATATGTTATTACTTAAATTTACTTACAGTGGAAGAAATAATAGTACCATCGACCATAACTTTTGTGTGTGCTACAATTAATCTGTGTGTGTGGTCAGTGGAATGGCTTGAATTCCTTTTATCTCTATGAGCAAATATCTCAGGAGGAAAAAGAAGTAATGGCTCTTGTTTTGTGGTATGTTAAAGTATCTGCAGCATCCAAATTATTCCATCAAAAGTAATTCTAAAATAAAGATGAAAATGTTGATTTGAGCTTAACAAAATTATGCCATTTTAGTCTTGACATATTTTTGAATTAACCATTTGTTAACTCAAGTACTTATTGACTTTCCTTTAGGACAGTATTGGGGCACATCAGCTAACCAGATATACCCATAAAACAAACAAACAAACAAAAACGCCTTGCCTTCAAGGACTGTAAATCCTATTGGAAAAGGCAAAAAATTAAACAAGAAATTAAAATATTATAATTTAAAAATTTATAGAAAAGTATAGCATTTTAGATATTAATAATTCAGACGACAATACCTAAGAAGGAAAGGGCGAGTTTACTGGAGTGGGTAAGGGATATTGATGTTTTATTTTTTAGATTGTGAAGGATGGTAACATTTTATCAAATACTGGAAGAAATAGAGAGGGTGATCCACAATGTCTTCAGGGAGAACAAATGCAAAGCTCCTTAAGTAGAAGCACATTTGGAGAGTTCAAGGAATAGTCAGGAGATCACTGAGTCCCTGGTGGAATAATTTTGTTGGGTCTTACAGGCCATTTTAAAGGCACTGGCTTTTTCTGTAAAACAGTATATTGAGTCATTTTGAAAGGAGAATGCCATACTCTGACTTATTTTTTAAAGTTTCACTGTCACTTCTACATTAAGAATAAATGTTAGCCGGGAGCAGTGGTACATGCCTATAATCCTACTACTCAGGAGCCTGAGACAGGAGGATTATAGGTTCCAGGTCAGCCTCAGTGACTTAGCAAAACCCTCAGCAACTTAGTGAGGCCCTGTTTCAAAAAAAATAAATAAAATAGGGATGGGAATGTAGCTCAGAGGTAGAATACCTTTATTATTCAGTTCTCAGTCACACACACACACACACACACACACACACACAGAATAAATGTTAAGGAAGCAAGGACAGAAGCAGAGCAATAGGATGGCATGGATATAATCTGGATAAAAGATGCTGTTTATGGTTTCCATACTGGTAGCAAGGTTGACTATGGTCTTAAACGTATTGTCAACAGGATGTGCTAAGACATAATTTTAAAGGTGAGAAATAGAATATCCAAGGATAATTCCCAAGTTCTTAGGTTCAGTAGTAATTAGGAGGATGGAATTGTCATTTAATGAGGGAAGATTGCAGATAAAAAAATGTATAAGGGAGAGATGTGAAGTTCAGTTTTGAACATGTTACATTTGGGATGTTTAGCAATTAGACAGTTAAGATGTAAAGCAAGCAACAGAATATAGTAGTCTGAAGTTTAGGGAGAGGATGGATAGAGATACAAATGTAGATAAATATATATGTATATATATATATATATATTTAAGCATACAAACATATAAATATATAATATATAAGGTTTATGAATATATGTTTATTAGTCACATATACACATATATGCATCTATATGTGTGTGTATAGAAATAGATATGTATAAAATTCAGTATAGAGATGGTTATGCCAGTTACTGAATCTATTGCTTCTCAGCTTTACTTCTCTTTTATTTACCTTACTTGTGATACTAGTATATTTGTCCCTGGCCACTTGGCACCAGGTAAAGCTACAATAAAGATTCTAGAGGGACATTGGAGGAGAGGCTCTTCTTCCTGATTAGTGTTCTTTTCCTGTCAGGTCCCTGCAGAGAGCCAGCCAGGAGCATGCAGCAGCTCCTCATGGCAGCTCCCTCTAACACCCTAGAAGGCAGCTTCCCAGAGGACTCCAAAGAGCTTCACTTGACATCATCTCAGGCAGCTGCCCAACAAATTCCATGGAACAGTGTCTTAGTGACTTCTCCTCCATCTACTTATCTACTTGGTCATAATCATGTCCCATCCAATAACATTTGGATGTCAGAGCTAGGGGAAAGAAGTTCTATTCCAGATTCCTTTCTCTCTTGGGTGTTCTGCCTTAGCCCTAGAAACAGTAGCAACACAGTACATTGGCATTTCTCTTTTACTTAGTGTTCTTTTTCTTCTTAGTAGGTGATTTCATGGTATACATAAAATTTACATTAAACTTTTCTTGTTTAAATTACTATGTAATTCTAACTCCTGTTTTGACCTTGGCTACTACATGGTATTTAAATCCCTGATCCTAAAAGAAATAAAGAGCATGTTAGAATCACTGTGACCTTGACAGTTTACTTTCCATGCCTAATTAAAGAAAAAAAAACATATGTATAGGTTCAAAAGAGAATAGGAAAAAAAAAAGAGTTCAAGATACTGTCTTATTCTGTTCATGTTGCTATAAGAGAATACCACCAATCGAATAATTTATATATAAAAAAGAAATTTAGTTTTCACAACTCTGGAGGCTGAGAAGTCCAATATCAGCACCAGCATTTGGTGAGGGACTTATTTCTGAGTCATCCCATGGGAGAAGATAAGAGGATAGGAGAGAGCACACTACAGAACTGGCAACTTCCAGCTTGTTTATAATCATCATTAATCCATTCACGATGGTGGAATCTTAAACACCTAAGACGACTCCTATTAAGCCCAATCTCTCTACAATATTGGGTTGTGGATTGTTTCTGACACATGCTTTTGGGGGGATATATTCCAAACATAACATAAAAAATTATTTAAAATGTTAGTGGGCTTTTTCAAGTAAAGAGAGTATTGCAATGGAATATCAGGTGGAAGAAAAATATATATCCAAAGAAGATTATTGCAGGTATTATTGTTTATAATAGGAGAAATAATAGCATTTTCATTACCAATGTGAGTTATTTATTTATTTATTTATTTATTTATTTATTTATTTATTTATTTTTTTTGCGGTACTGGGGATTGAACTCAGGGGCATTCTACCTCCAAGCTATACCCCCAGCCTTATTTTTTATTCTTTATTTTGAAACCGAGCCTCACAAAGTTGCAGAGTGCCTCACTAGGTAGCTGAGGCTGGCCTCGACCCCGGATCCTCCGGTCTCAGCCTCCTGAATGCTGGGATTCCAAGTGTGCGCCACCACACCCGGCTTCCAATGTGAGTAATTTATATGGAATAATTAATGATGTGAGATAGAGAAGAATTATTACTTCCCAAATAATTTAGATAAGATTTGAAATCATTTATAATTGTTATCCAACAGGTCAATGCTACATTTAAAATTAGAGTTCAAGAATCAGATAATTTGTTATTATAAGAAAAGCTTTAATAAATCAGATATTGTGATGTGAGAGTGATATAAATTAGTATATATATAAAAAATTCAGGACTCAAAATTAACTTGTTATAACTTTCTATTTAAAATAGTACTCCATTTTGGAAATAGTTACAAACACAAAATTATTTCAAAAGAATTTTTGAATTGTTTTTTGTCATTGATTTAGACATGTGTCAGCATTTCAGGATCATTAACGTTCAGTCACAAAACTATGTATATTCTATGTGTTCACAA
Organism: Graphiurus murinus; assembly: GCA_004027655.1. Lineage (NCBI taxonomy): Eukaryota > Metazoa > Chordata > Mammalia > Rodentia > Gliridae > Graphiurus > Graphiurus murinus. The sequence continues at coordinate 24,000 of PVLC010011458.1, forward strand.
ATGTGAAAAGAAAAATATGCATAATTCAAGTCTGTATGTCTAAATATATAAACCTAAGTAATGAGTGATTAAATAACAATATATGCATTTAGTATGGGTTGTGTCTACTTACCATTAATCATTATATTTATTACATGTGAATTATCTCAAGGAAAGAACCATATATTGTTTATGTAGTATATAAGTTAAGAAAATTACAATAGTATGGCTATTGTTTTGTTGTTTCCTATTACTGGACAATATGAAAATAAATAGGATTTTTTTCTGCTTAGAATATTATGCATTTTCACACAAAGTCTTAACTGTGTGATACAGGTTTTCATCATTCTCTTTATCACAGCCAAATTACACAGTGTACTCTTCAGCTCTGAAAGTATCATTTTATGTATTATGGACAAAAAAATCAAGGGGCCTTGATTGATCCAAGTCACAACCACTATTGAGCTCCTATTGAGTTCTGGTTGCTCAACTCTGGTGTTTTCAAAGTCACTATTGTGTGAGGAAATAACCAGTAGGATTTAGAATCAACATGAATATTGTTCTGTTAAGTCATGTGGATCTTCCAAAAGAGTATCTTTTTCTTTGCTATCTAACATACACTACAAATTAAACCATGGGACACTGACAGAAAATAACAGTGATCCTTGACTTCCGTATGTCGACAGTATTCTGTGCCCAAAGAGCATATTAAATTTCTGTTCTTCCTTTCTGGATGATGTAAAGTCTTAGAACCCTCTTTTATATCCTTTATGGAATATGGTAATGCTTCATTTATTGGCAATCTGACTCACTTGATTAATATGCTACAATAAGTAATTGCATATACTGACAAAGTTTCTAGGCAAGAGTAGATGATCACTTGTATTTGGCTGCTTTTTTTGTTTTCAATAGGTCAATTTTTGCATGAATAACAAGGCATTTATACTGATTTATACTGGCCAGTATTGATAATTCTTAAAGCCTGCTTTTGGATTTCTGACATCTTCTTTAGGAATGAGCCAAATGACATCATCCATCTGTGTGTCTGGCAGCTTAGACAACAAAGTATGTCTCTCTGAGTATTCATTTGTCCCCTCCCAGTTTCACAGAGGCACTCAACTGTGAAATATGCATATATTGCAAATGACCTTTTGTTGCCTGTATTTATATGTTGATATTATCTTTGAATCCCACATCGTACCACAAAACAATAATCTGTGTTGAGGATGTTTACTGTGCAGCACCTTGTGTATCCTTAAAATATTATGAAAGGCTTTATATTAAATTCAATAGTACACTAATCTATCCTCCATATGAATTTTTCAACATGCTATAAGCTGCAGAACCATTTTTTACATATTCAAATATGTTTATAAAATTAAAAACTGTTTCAGACACATGAATGGTTGATTACTATGAGATACACAAAACAGCCTCTGAAATATATTATTATGTAACTTTTAGATTAAAAGATGTTTGTAAATGTTTATGATTATCTGATATGGGAATTGATCCATCTAACAAGCTTAAACTGCATTATGTTCCACAAAAATGGCTAGAACCTTCAGGCAAAGCCGTCAAATAGAAATAGCGACATTAATCAAAAAAGACTCTCCATAATAATTGAAGCTTTAATAAAAATAAGAGTTAGGATCCAAACAGTTTGTTAACACTGTATAGTCTGCTGAATAAGCAAACCCATCTCTTCATTTGTTTTAATAGAGGGAATCTTCCTCAAAACAATGGATGTTGATTCTTTCTAGCAGCCAAGTTCCCCCATCAAATCAGCCTTGCTTTTCTGCTGAATATTTCAGTTTAACAAGTATTTGTGTACTGGATGCTATGCTAAACTCAAATAATTATTTTTCTTTAGATGATAAAAATCAAATCAATGAAATTCTTACTTTTATTATTATGATAAAAACTAGTCATTTTCCTGAATTAATTAGCAAAAGGCCAAAATTTGTAATTTCTGAGTAGTCATTGGGAAAAGAACATATTTTTTAATTGGAAAATTATAAGCTTATACTTACTAAGCACATATTGGTAAAGTAAAACCAGGGGTCAACTATGTTATTGTTTTATTTTAGGCAACACAGATATACATGGTCAGCTATATAGAGCATGAGAGAAATTAGCAATTGTATATTCTTATTCCTCCAAAACATAGTATTATGTAACTTTTAAAGATGTTTTTCTCATTTTTGTTCATATTTGAGGATATTGTCTTTAACAGTATTTGAATGCTTCCGAATAGTTCATGGTTTAAATATGAAAATATAATACTAGATTTTCAGTGCTCTCTGACTACAATAACTCAAAACATCTCAAGTACTTAGATTCTCAACTTCCTGGCACTTTCCTTTGATATCCATTACTTTCCTATGTTGAACATGTTTAGTCCCCTATGTATGGTTTTCTTACACTACATTTCCAATCACCAGATATGCTCCCACTATTCCATATTTTGCATTGCAAAATTTACTTATGTTGTGAGACATTCTTCAGTTAGTATAAGCCAGGCACCAATCCATATACTTAATGTTAAGACCAAGTTTGTTTCATCACAGTGAGTACACTCATATATTTTACCTGCATGACCTATTCATGGAAAAAAAATATCAGGTTAATGTACAAATACCTGGAAAGGCTACAAGCAAATCTAATTTTTGCATCTTTGTTATTTGTATAGTATAATTCTCTAATAATCTAAATACGATCCTATTATGTTAGAGAAGTGTGTCATGCTGTGAAATATTGACCAGGATGGGTCCCTTCTGCTAGAAATAATCTTGTATTATTCACACATTTATAAAATTTCGGGCTGATTATCTCTTACTGAGAGGCAGTAATGAGAGTAATATAACATGAAAGTCCAAATTAGAACACAAATATTTTATTCATGACAATAGCATTGCAAATATGATCCCAATTAATATGCTTCTTTTTTCATAAATATTGACTCAAACCCACCTTGGATTAATACATATACAATACCTTTACATTCTCTTCTCCAATAATTTATTAGTAATGGGTAAGATTCTTAAGGGTAGGAATGAAGTCTAATCTATATTTTATTGCTCATCCATAACAAGAGAATTTACTGTTCAATAAAGATGTGACTATATTAATATAATATGAATTGTGATATAGCTTAAATATGATAAGATGTTCAGCTTTCTTATGTACTCTATTATGAAGGAGAAAATAAAACCCAGAAAAACACCTTAAACTTCTTCAGGCATAAGGGCCATTGAGTAATTTTTTCAGTTACCTGTGAAACCATAATCATCTATTCACTTGGATTACCCACCTATATAGTGTCAGAAAGTTGATGACTTCTGAAAACTGTGTACATAGAGCTTCACTGTCCTATATTCTCTACTTCCGGGTGTATGTGAAAGTATCTATAATAAAATTTTAAAAGGAAAGAAATGTTATTATTCTGCTATAAGGTGATAGTTATGTCTTTTCAAAACAAGTCTCTTGGCACAGTTTAGATTTTTTTAAGTGTCTTAGAAAAGAATCTAATATGTATTGTCTAGAGTTGCTATCTGATTTTCATTCTGTCAAATCATTCCACACAAGAGAATATACCAGCTTCTCCCTTCAAAATATATAGAAAGTGGATGTTAGAATATAATTAAAATACATGGCACCTTGGTAATTCTTACATGAAAATCTGATATGAACTCTAAGGATTATTACAAAAACCAGCCCTTGATAATAGAGTCCTATGGTCCTCTGCCAGGTTACCAGTTAACAGATGACATAGCAAGGAAGGAAAAGTGGCAAAAAACAAACAAGCAAACAAAAACTCTTCCTGACAAGAAGTTAGCAAAGATTACTTATGAATTCAGTGGCATAATTTTTAAATAAAAATAGAAAGGAATGGGAGTGTAAGTTGAAAGTAGAGTGCCCCTGTGTTCAATCTCTAGTACCTAATAATAATAATAATAATAATAATAATAATAATAATAATAGGAAATGATGACAAACAAAATATACTATTTGAGCATGACAACCAACTTAACTAGGAAAGGAAATACTCTTCTGGCTGGAGGAATTCTAATTTTCTCATATAAATAGTTACTATCTATTCTAATGAAGAGCTCAATTACAAGCACACGACGAGAAAAACATCAGTCTTAATAATGGATTTCAATTTGAAATGAAAAACAAAAATAGGTACGTGTATTAAATATGTTAATTTTAGGGTTCACATAATATCATACTATATTTTTAATGTACTTTGACAAGCTGGAAACAATAAACATTAACAAAAAATAATAGATGTAGTTAGTCTGTGTGTCCATTTACTAACGCATAAGCAGTGATTATTTTACTCCTTGTGCATTTATAATAAAATAGCAGCAAAGCAAATTAATCTAAGAAAACAGTTAGGAGTTGGCACTGTTGTTGAATTTATCAGCACTCAGAACCTAGAAGAAATAAATGGGAAACAACAAGACATTCATTTTATATACATTCTATTACTAGCATAAAAGAGTTCAATTGAATATATGGAAAATTTGGGAAAATGCTTTCTATTTAACCCGTCAATAGTGAGCCCTATCAGCTTAATGGAACCAATGTGCAAGTTTCCAAGTGGACTGAACAACATTGATCACTCCATTCACAAGGAATTGGTCAATGTAAAATATGATTTTCTTAATAGTCGGGCAAAATACTGATAATTAAATAAGCTTTTAGTAATGAAACTGACACACATAGAGAAACATCTTGAATCATTCATACTTGACTTGAAATAAAGGGTAACAATGGCAGATTCATTATAGACATTCCTTTGTCCATTGTGGAAGTCTTTTATCAACTTGATGTCAGTTGTAACCACAGATACTTTATTCTGTCCTAAAATGCTACAGAATTTGAATAAACAATTGAGTCATGATCAAATGATGGGTAAGTATAAATAAAAATAATTTTCAAAAGTATAATTCTCACCAACTGAGCATTCTTCACAGGAATGCCCTGAGTGGTATTCAGTAATGATAGTCACCGAAGCACTACATTTTATTTCCCTTTCTTCATTATTGAACCAGCCAATATGAACCACTTGTTTACCAAATGCCAGGAAATACAAGTTCTATGTATAAAAAAAAGAATCAAACCTTCCTGTAAGCACTTTAATCTTTTAAAATGAGTGTTACTGCATATGATGGTTAATCTATATTGTCAACTTGAGTGGACTGAAAGACACCTAGAATTGGGAAGTTACAGGTGTGTTGACCAGATGAGTGGCATGTAGAACAGCAGATTGAGGTTGAATGTGGGTGGCACTGTCCAGTAGACCGGGCCAGGATGGAAAAAAGGTGGAAGAAGGAGGAAGCATCATGGAGAAAAGCTTGATCCTCCTGAGCAGATGCCTCTGCTGTTGCAGCTCTTCCCTGAGGCTATCAGGCTACAGTTTTACTCTTCCAACATGCACTCTCTCAATAATTCTCCAGGGAGAATCTAATTGATTCCAGGCCTTTCTCTCTTGGACTGGGACTTTATCATTGGTCACTTGTTCTGAGGCTCCAACGTCTCTAATCAGTTATCCCAGCTGCTGGTACCCCCAGCTGTCCAGTGTTTGGGTGGTCACTGGGGAATACAGTTTTAGATTGTGTAAGCCAATTTGATAAATCTCCTTTTAAACATATCTTGTGGACTCTGGTTATCTAGAGAACCCAATACACTGGTGTTTTGGGGAAGAGCAAAATTTGGTCATTGTTTCTTAATTATGGGTAAGGTGTTTTTTTAAAAAATATAAATACCTAAGCCGGGCGTGGTGGCGCACGCTTGTAATCCCAGCATTTGGGAGGCTGAGACCGGAGGATCCGGGTTCGCGGCCAGCCTCAGCTACCTAGTGAGGCCCTCTGCAACTTAGTGAGACTCGGTTTCAAAATAAAGAATAAAAAATAGGGCTGGGGGTATAGCTCGGAGATAGAATGCCCCTGAGTTCAATCCCCAGTACTGCAAAAAAAATAAAAAATAAAAAAATAAAAATAAAAAATATAAATACCTGAATATTGAAATAAGAACATGATTCACTTATCATTAATCTATTATTCATCTGTGTTATTAGTGCTTAGATATTTAAATGTTTCTCAACTGAATTTATTTATTTTGTAAAGAAGAGAATGTACAACAGGGAAGTTCTAAATATAAGCGTGTCGCTGTATATAGGCATGTTTAAATCATTTGTCAACAGAAATAATGTTTTAAACAAATTTAACAGAAATCTTAGGTTTGCAGAGTATGGCATATTATGTAATTTGCTACAACTTGGGAGAGGAAGCTATTAAGATTGATCTGTATTTATTACCCTTCTCCTGAAGGAAAAGAAGAATAACTTGGCTGCTTACTGACTATCTGACTTTGAGTTGGTCCCTTAATGTTATAGTTTCCTAAATTAAAGTGGAATCCTTCCTTCACAGGAGACTCAGGGAGCAGTTGTTAAAGGTGCTAACATATAGGCAGTTTCCAATACATGGTAGTTTATTCCTACACCTTTTTACATTTGACCTGATTTCAAATGCTTTAAAGACCTCCACACACCCTAGAGATGGGTAGTGAAATAAAAGAATATCTGTTCTCTTGTGGATGTGGCCGTCCTTGCCATTGCTGAGTTCTCTGTGTATCATTAGCAAATGGAGTGAGATTCAAGACTCAAATGAAGGCCATAGGGAAAACCTCCTAGAGCACAATTTTGATGGTTTCAAATGCCACTTCTGATCCAATTCCATGTACATTCTATCCTTCCCACAGAAGCTATGTTTCCAAGAAGGGAAACTCCTCAACTCTCTGCATTTCCCTTCTTACATTAGGATTCATACTTTATTTCAGTACAGCTCAGGAAAAGTAAGTGACATTTTTCAAATTTAGCCCATCTGGGCTCCCATTCCTATTCTTCCTATATTCTTTAATTCTCTAGTGGATTTGTCCCAACACTATTAATACATTGTGAAACATCTCCCATCCCCCAAACATAATAGTCAACAACTTCTACAGTCAACCTCCAACTACTGTGCTGTATTTCCACTTGAGAGTTGCATCCCAACTTCCAGAAGAAGCACCTTGAGTACAAAGCCTATCATCATTTTCTCTTTCCTATTCACTATCCAGAACTTTACTCTGGGTTCTCCCTTCCCACCAATTATCAGAATGATTTTAGGAATTAGGAATAACCTCTGTTTACTAAATGTAATGGATGCTTAACGTAAGAGAGGATTTTCTGTTCACATCTTCCATAACCCTCAGCATTGATAAAACACAACCTATTTCTTTAAACACTTTTGTCCTTGGCATCCTAGACTATCAAAATCTCCTAGTCTTCTTTTACATCTTTGATTTTTCACATATTTCATACTCTGATCCTTGTCCTTTAACTTTTGTTTAAATATTGGAGTTAGCACACAGCTACATGACTTCTTCACATCTCCATACCTTCTCCCTAAATAATACCAATCATGGTGTAGCCTTTAATATCACCTATTCACTAATGACCCATTAACTTATGTCTCCATCACAAATGTCCATTCTGACCTACAAAATCACATAGCCAACCATAATGTGTTGTGAATTTCCATTGCCATTCTCCTTGGTCTGGATAGCATGCCCTTGCCTCTCAGTTGGTCCTTCCCTGAAACATGGATTTATGATATATAAATTTATGGTAAATAACTGCCACACAATTATAGACAATGATTTAAGTAACACTGTATCACAATCACTAGTATCCTGGAATATATTTTTCTGTTCTAAGAGCAGAAATGACCACTCTACATCCAGCCCCATCTGACAGGTTCAGCGCTAGCCAGAGCCTTGAGCTCTTACTTGCTCAAACATGTGGCTCTTCTCAAACTTTTTAAGTATATCCTCTTTGTAGTACTCAGTCCCTGGAGTGATCATTAACTAAGAGAGTACTAACTAGGAATAATAGGACATTATTAATATGTTTGGAGAACATCTAATCCCCTTCTACTATTCAACTCCAAATGTAATAAAGAATCCAGAGGAAAAATTGAGTTGATTTCACATCTGCTTGACTTACATTTTATTTTATTGCATATTTATTTTATACTGTTCCTTTTTTCCTATTTCTACCCAAGCTAGCTGCATAAGACTTCTAATGAAGAAACATGAGGATATCAAACTTTCTCAGAAAGCACCCTAAGCTTTTGAAATGAAGTAATGTTTTAAAAATGAAAGTTAATTCGAAGTTAGCTTATGCTTTTTATCCCTAGAGTGGGATAAGTAAGTGTGCAATTGATTTTAATTTAATATTCATGGTGTATTACAGCTGCCAGAGAATATAAGATTTCTATTTTTTTGTTGTTTTTTGTTTTTGTTTTTAAAGAAAGCACAGCCCAGACCTAACCTTACCCTTAGAATTATTGTCAGATCTGCAAGGATGCTCTTGAATACCAACTAACATATATATAGGAAATAACTGTATAAGTACATTTTAAAAGATGGTGCCTATACAAGACCTTCAAAAGCAACTGTGTGCTATGAAGACCTCAAACAGATTTCTTTCATATGTCATGATCTACTTGATATAAAAATAATGCTTTGAGGTCTCATCATTAAAACTTTTACCTGGATCTTTTCAACCCAGGTCATCACTTGGCCAATTCCTCCTCATGATTCAGTTCCCAGTTCAAATGTCCCTTCCTCAAAGAAGACTTCCCTGACTACTCATTTGGTGTAGATACCTGCCTCCCACAGCATGTGTTATTACATGAAGTTACCCTGTTACATTTGTTTATTTTTATCCTCCCACCATAAGAATACATCAAACTACAAAGTGCGTAAGAATAGGGACAATGTCTGCTTTTATCATTTAAATAATGACAGTGCTTCATGTTTGACATGTGCATATGACATTGTATAACAGAGAACCACTTCACTCTAACATTCAGCATTCTCATCTAGAAAAGGAATCTGAACTTTGCTTACAAGACTATTGGGAGTTGAAACGGAAATGAAATGTGTGAAGGCATTTTATATAGAGAGAAATTCCTACTATGTAATTTCTAAAAGCAAATACACAATGATCCTCTATTTATGCAGATAATAAAACTTGCACAGCCTGCTTGCACTGTTACGCACAACTAACATGAGATTTGAATGAACACATGATACTTATGTTTTGGGTTCATGATGTTCAATGTAAAGACTATATTGTGAATTTTATGTTTTTTATTTTATTTTTTACATAAACCTTGCTCCATTTTTCAAATTTTCCTTTATTCCTTTCCATTAAACTGCTAACTTAAATATTAATGTTAAGCAATAATGAACTAGTATTGCATTTGGCTATGTGAATTCTCTTGATTCACTTTACAAAAAATGTTTTGTTTGCTTGTTTTTTTGTTGTTTTGTTTCTGATACTAAGGATTAAACCTAGGACTATTCTACTTCCAATCTACATTCCCAACTGTTTTTATTTATGTATTTATTTATTTGTTTGTTTTTCATTTTGAAACAGGATCTCCCTAACTTACTAAGGGGTTCTTCAAACCTGAGGTCTTCCTATCTCATTCTCCCAAGTAGTAGGATTATTGGTGTCTGTCACCATATCTGGCTATTAAAAAAGATTACTGCTTTGGAAATCAGGTGTAATGTTTTTATTTCAACTTTTAAAAGGGTTGGTATTTTAATGTCAACTCTATTTCTTTTAAAAAAAAATTGTTTGACACTGAGGATTGAACCCAGGGAGATTTTCCCTCTCAGCTACACCTGGGGCCCCTGTTTCATTTTATGTTTTGAAACAGGGTCTCATTAGATTATGGCAAGCTAGCCTTAAACCTGTGATCCTCCTATCTCAGTCTCCCATGTACTGGATTAAAGGTATGTGCCTCTATACCAGATTTCATTTTACTTTTTAACCAAAAAATGAAGGGGAAAAACAAGAAAGTATATGATAGGACTTTCCTTTTGATACTCAAATTCATAGAAACTTATCTTTTCTCAATGATAAGTTGGTCAAGGTCATTTAAAAGCAAGCAATATAAGGAACACAAAAAGAAGAAGTCTATGATTGCAAATTTTGTTGTTATAAATGAGTTTTAGTTCCAAGATCCCAAACATGCTTTACCAATGCTTCACTGTCCCATAGGATTTTAGAGATTGAAAGTAATGAATGGATATATGAAGTCTGAAAAAATTTAGGCATTATTTATGTGGCTTAGCTAGATAAAGAAATCACATTTGAGAAGTTCACCAAGTACATCAAGGATGATCTCTTGGCAGCCTATCAGATTGGGACATGTCCTATTTGGCACAAATATCCCCTGTTCTGAAAGTCTTACCTGACCTGTCTAGTTTTGTACTGGAATGAGTTTGGTCTGGTCAAGAAGCAGTCAGGACTTTGCAGGAATATAAACTAAAATGCATTGACTATTAAGAGTTCTGGTTTTTCATACCCTTGTAATTTCCTTAGAATAGGTCACCTAATAGTGTCTGCTATTCGATAAACATTCGTAGCTATTGCCACATGTTTCACAAGTAAATCAGTGCAGTGCAAGAGTTCTCTGTCTTTGAGGAGTTGTGAAAAAAAAAAAAAGCAAAGATATATTTCCAGGATGCACAGGAAGATGGACTAGGCTGTAAGCAGGATATAAACCTATTTATAACTAACTTCAGGGCACATGCCTTTTATTTTATTTATTTTTATGTATGTATGTACGTATGTATGTGTCTCGGGATTGGACCCAGAGACATTCTACCTTTGAGCCGGATTTTATTTCTTATTTGGAAACAGGGTCTCACTAGGTTGATGAGAGTTTCATTACTTGTGAGGCTGTCCTCAAACCTGTGAGCCTCCTGTCTCAGCCTCCCAAGTACAGGGATTACAGGCTTGCACCACCACACCCTGCTGATTTTCTAATACAGTAAAATTTTGTTAAAATAATGGAAGTCAAGCCGGGCGTGGTGGCGCACGCTTGTAATCCCAGCATTCGGGAGGCTGAGACGGGAGGATCCGGGTTCACGGCCAGCCTCAGCTACCTAGTGAGGCACTCCGCAACTGAGTGAGACTTGGTTTCAAAAATAAAGAATAAAAAATAGGGCTGGGGGTATAGCTCGGAGGTAGAATGCCCCTGAGTTCAATCCCAGTACCGCCAAAAAAAATGGAAGTCAGAGTAAAAGGTATAATATCATAAATCATGTGATATTTTAAAAGGTAAGTATTATAGCTAGGCATGGGACACATGCTTGAAATCCCAGTACTTGGGAGGCTGAGACTAGAGGATCCAGGTTCGTAGTCAGCCTCAGCTACTTAGTGAGGCACTCCGCAACTTAGTGAGATCCTATTTCTAAATAAAGAATAAAAAATAGGACTGGGGATAGAGCTCGGAGGTAGAATGCCCCTGGATTCAATCCTCAGTACCGCAAATAAATAAATAAATAAAAGGTAAGTATTAAAAATACATATTTTATGAGCAAATAAATGTTCTGTTATAGGTTAGTATTTGTTTATATATGTGGCCATTGTTTGTGGAAATTCCATTATCAACAAATATTGCTGGCCAAATCCTCAAAAGTAGTAAAATTCAGGTGACAGAGTTAGATCATCACATAATCTAAACCTAAAAACCCACTCTCATTTGAATTATGTTGAAAAATAATAATTTCTTTATATTCAAGAACAGTGCTCTAATTTAATTATTTCCAGTTTTTGAGCAGAATTCCAGCAGCTTGGTCATTGTTTTAAATATTATCTAACAGAAGCAATGAGGTCAACCCCACTCACAAAATGGTTGGAAGTTGTTCATAGCATTTGACTTTATGTTCTTAATAGGAATTCAAAAAATATGCGTGGAACTTAAAGAGAAATCAATTAATTTTTGGTTCCAAGAACTACAAAAATCCTTTTAGTTTGCCAGGGTTATCTATTTCTTTCCTGACTCAACATAATTCTAAATATTGAAAAAAAATGTTTAGGTAGAGGTGAACTTAAGTTTTTAAAGGCTACATTGTGAGAATTAGTAATCAATTAGATGACATTTGTAAAGTAGGAGTCCCTTGAAAACCATTTCTAGTAGTGATCATACTGATTCGATATCTGATGATCTGCACTAGTCATTGCTTAGAATTCAAGTGTCTTCCACTCTTTTACTTTTCCTTCCCCATTCTTCCATTCTCTCAAATGGCATTATAATGCCATCACAACACAATGAGAGGAGTAACACTTGGTGATTGGATTTGGGCATTAGCAAATGAGCAATTCCTATAGTCTGATCCTGTCATATCAGATGTCTAGATTGGTTAACACATCAAGTTCTCATTTCTGACTAAAGACAAAAATGGAAAGTCGGTGTCCCTCATTGTCCCATCCTAAGATAGTTAGCCACTTAATCTTCTGTAGAGGAAATATCTGTTTGTAACTGTTAAGGTTACCATTCAGTTTCCTTCACTGCCCCATTGTAAGTGGTGATATCACTTGATCGTGATTCAAAATCCCCAATTAATTTCAATAGCAATTCTGAATATGTATTTAGTACCAGGATTAAGGGTGATAGATTCAGTTCTCCTTTCACAGAATCTTCTTGTACTATCCCAGGAATCAGTCCCCCAGGGGCAACCACCTAGATAGACTGAAACAATTACTATGAAGGGTTGCTTTGCATCAACTTCACTTTTAACTACTAATCAGAGAAACTTAATTAGATGTCCTATTTTCTCATTTCTCAATTTTTGAAAGTAGAAGCTTAAAAAGAATTCTTCCTCGCTTTTTCCAATTATCAAGTCTGGTTTCAGAGCAGATATAAAATTTGAGTGTTGATTTTCTTGACATCTCAAACTAAAATTTTCAGGTGAAAAAAATATATTAGGAACTTTGTTATTTATAATAAAATTATGTTAGCTCTACTTGACTAGATTGCTTTAGAACTAAAGCTTTGAAACCTGTCACAGGTCTTAAAAATAAAATTGCTTGAGTAGCTGAGGAGAACTGTATTAAAATGCAAATTTCCAGCTGTTAATATTTCTTCAAAAACCAATAATCCCTCAAGGCCACCAATATGTCATAATACTTAATGGAAAAATATCCCTTAGGCAGAATGGCCTTTCTAAGTTGACTTTTGATTAAGCTTAAAATATTATATGGCAAAAAAATTTTAAATAAAAAAGAACATACATATAAGATTGAACTGAAATGTCACCCAATATGCATCTAGGTAGAAGAGAGTGTGAGACTCAGATCATGAATTTGTGAGTAATCTACTCCAAAGATTAGCCAATAATTGTAATGGAAGGAATATTCCTTTTCTAACTGACCAATAATTATATATTTGTGTTGATACATATGTATACAGATGTTCAAGCTTGGAATTGGTCAGGAGAATTATTCTGGCAACATATACTTATTAAACAAAATGACAAAAATAGTCAAAATGATAAAACATGCACATAAAAATTAAATATCTATACTTTGTAAAGGATTTCTAGAGATATTAGAATGAAGAAAGTGGAATTTTATTAACAGTTTGGTTGCTGCTCTCGTGTTACATGGACTTTGCAAAAAATTAAAACCAATCACTTTTTATTTATTCAGCCAAATCTATAATTCAAACATTTCAGTATTTCTAGTAATCACTGAAATACCATCAACTTATAAATGGATGACACACAAAAACATTCTTTGAATCTCTCTTCTCTAGACTAGATTTTTGACTTTGTTCATTTTGGTTTTTAATATCTTTGAGACATTAAATAGTCCAACTCTCTGATCTTCACTCCAAAATAGGCAAATACCTACAAAATGTATTCTGCCATGCAACGTGTTTTCTGTCATCTTAACTGCCATTATTTTTGTAGCAAGGTGGTAGCCACCTATTTGCTAATGGCAAATAGATCTCCATGTATGTGTGCTTGTTTATGTGTGTTGATAATTGAAAACTCATATATCTATTCTGTAATAAAAAAAAATCTCACAGTTGCAGCCAAGTATAAGTGACCCCAGATTTCAAATAAAAAGCAAGTTTCTATATATCAAGTAATTATTTAGGTCTGAATACTCTGGTAAATAAGGGACAAATGGTCTTTATAGTGAAAAACATCTGTATAAGAACCCAAACTTTCATTTTTTTTTTCATTAAGTTCACACTTGGTCAAGCTTCACTGAACAAGTGTTTTTGCCTAATGCTAAATAGAATGAATTTTAGGGCATCCTCTTCTAACTACTGCTCTTCTATACTGTTTTTATAAACTTTAGAGTTGTGTATGCTTTATAAAATAAAAAAAACACCAATGACAAATGAAATGGGAACACAACTAAAAAATTGTGACTTGACATGTTTATGTCTAATAAACAGGTAAAATAAGCTAGAATTAATATTTTAAAAATTCTTATTAAGTTTACTCACAAAAAGATAACAGCAAATAAAATAATTTTAGAATAATTTCTTAATCATAATATAAAAACCTTGTGAATACAACTATGCTTTCTCACTATCTAACACAAAAAGCCATGCTTTTTAAGTGAAACAAAATAAATATAAAATGTAGAAAATCAGAACCTAAAAACACCTCACAGTACATTTACTTATATAAAATCTATAATAATTAATAAAACTCCAATTTCCAAACTACTGTTGACAATTTCATGTGTCTGGGAGAATTATGATATTGGATCAAAAGATCCTACCTCTGACTACAAATTCTTATCAGTATTTTCAACAAATTTGGTAAAGCTATTCTAACACTTGACTTTGCCCAAATTTTTAACTGAATATTCTGCTGAAATAATCTCCCCATTTCCAATTCATGTGAAGATAAAAGAAACTCTGGAACAATGTTCTTGAAAATAAGTTCACTTTTCATGGGTTTGGACTACGTCCTTTATCTTAGAGTCTGGCCTCCAGATTCCACAGAAAACATTTATTACAACAGTTGTATCTACAAGAAATACATTTTAAATATGAAAACAAAAATGAGTTAAAGTAAGTTATGGAAAAGTTATACTTTGTAAACAGTAATCATAAGAAACTGGCACATCTTACTATCAAAGTAGACTGCAAGGGAAAAAATGAAACAATGACTAAATAGGGACAATATAGAATGTTAGAAAGAACAATTCATCAAAAAAAACATGCTGAAGATATTAATATTTAGCTACAAAGATAAATTAAAAAGTAAAAACTCACTACCTCATACAACTGAAAAAAAAACAAAAATAACTTGCAATAAACTCTAAACTTTTTTTATTAATTGGTTCATTGTAATCGTACGTCTTTGTTAGGTACAAGCTGATAAAGGCATATATGCACACATTTCTCATTTAACCCCTTCCCCAATTCCCACCCTACTCCCTCGCCCTCCCTCCCTCTCAGGTTCAGTTTAGTGATTGACTTTGATATATTTGTGAAAGTACATCATATGCATTAGGGTGCCCTGCCGCCTTACCCCCCTCCCCCAACCAACATCTTCAGTTAAATCAACTTCTTTGCTTATCTACAGTTTCTCCTTTTGCATCTGGAGTCCCTTTTATGCCGCATCTTCTCCCTAGCATGCGCATATTAAAGAGAACATATGCTTTTTTACTCTTTATGACTGACTAATCTCACTTAACATAATGTTTTCCAGTTGCATCCATTTCCCTGCAAAAACATGATTTTGTTCTTCTTTATGGCTGAGTAAAATTCCATTGTGTACATATCCCATAGTTTTGTAATCTATTCATCTGTTGATGGACATCTTGGCTGTTTACATAGTTTGGCAATTGTGCGTTGTGCAGCTATAAACATAGATACACACTCATCGGTCTGATAGTTTGGTTTCCATTCTTTTGGGTAGATACCCAGAAGTGGTATTGCTGGATCATATGGTAGGTTCATTCCCATTCATCTGAGGATCCTTCATACTGTTTTCCTAAGTGGCTGCACTAATTTGCAATCCCACCAGCAATATATTGGGGTTCCCACTCTCTACACCCTCGCCAGCATTTGTTGTTGTTTGTGTTCTTGATGGTTGCCATTCTGATTGGGGTTAGGTGAAATCCCAAGGTAGTTTTGATTTGCATCTCTCTGATTGCTAATGATGTTGAACATTTCCTCATACATTTATTGGCCATTTGTATTTCTTCTTTTGTGAGGTGTCTATTTAGATCCTTTGCCCATTTTTGGTTGGGTTATTTGTTTTCTCAGCTGTTATTTTCTTGAGTTCTCTGTATATCCTAGATATTAGACTTCTATCAGAAGAGTAGCTGGCAAAAATTTTCTCCCACTCTGTGGGCTCTCTGTTGAGGTTTTTGATAGTTTCCTTTGCTGCACAAAAGCTCTTCAGTTTAATGCAATCCCATGTATTGATCTTCCTTTGGGTTGCTTGTGCTTTTGGAGTCTTGTTGAGAAAGTTTTTACCTGTGCTATGTGTTGAAGTGTTGGGCCTATGCCCTCTTCAAGTAGCCGCAAGGCCTCTGGCCTGACTTCCAGGTCTTTGATCCACCTTGAGTTGACTCTTGTGCAGGGTGAGAAAGTGGGGTTTATTTCCATTTTCCTGCATATGGATAATAAGCATATACCATTCACCAAGGTAGACTCCATGTTGGTTTGTAAAATGAGTCTCAAAAGGGATAGAAAGTTGATATCTTACAAAACATATTCCAGACCACAATAAAATTAAAGTAAAAGTAGATATTGAATATCAAGAACATTCCAAAATATTTAGAAATTTTAAAATATGCCTCTTAATAAACTTGGTTTCAGTGAAAAAAAAAAACACAGGAGAAATTGAAACTTAATGACAATAAAACTTCACTTTTCAAACTTAATGACAATAAAAGTACAATATATAAAAATTTGTAGGATGATCCAAAAGCATCATGTAGAAATAGAAATTTAAACCATTAAGTGCTTGACATTATATATAGTTCTTCCTTGGAAAGATAGAATAACCAGGGGAAATTAAGCTAAAATAAATATAAAAAGGAAGAAATAATATAAGACAAAAAGTCAATGAAATAGAAATAATACAATGGAAAAAATTACAATCACCAAAGTGAGTTCTTGGGAAAAAAAATGAAACTGATAAACAGCTGGCAAGACTAATCAAGGAGAAAAAGATAAAAGAACACCTAATATTAACATGAGAAAATAAAATCGCTAATATACTACCCATAACATTTTTATAATTTATATTTATTTCAATATTAAAAGTTTTTTAACCCACTAAATGAATTTCAGGCCCAAAGAGTTTTTACTAGTGATTCTTCTTAAGTATTACAGAATAATTAATGCAATTTTACAGAATATAGAGTGTGAAGGAATGCTTCCTAATTCATTATTTGAAATCACATACATACTAATTTCAAATCAACAGACATTTTAAGATAAGGAAAATATGGATTAATATTCTTCAAAGCCATTAGATTCAAAAGTTCTTAACAAAAATTTAGCAATATATATTAAAAGGACAATGAATTACAATGAAGTAGGTTTGTCACAAGATTGAAGTTTGGCTCTCAACATTTGAAAGTCAAACAATATAAATAAAACACATTAGCATAATCAGAGAAATGAAAAGAACATCTATAATACTTAACATACATCATGACAAACTCTCAGGAAACTAGAAATACAATGTGATTTCTTCAACTCTATGTACCAAAAAAATCTACAGAATTACACTTAATTGTGAAATATTAAATATTTTCTTTCTAAGAGCAAGAATATGGCAAGACTGTCTAATCTGATTCTCATCACTTCTATTTAACATTGTAGTGAAATCCCAACCAGTATACCACATAAGAAAAATATCACTAGCAATAAAATAAAAGTCATGTTAATAGTATTTTTGTTGTTGTTGTTTAATTTATTGGCGCACTGCAATCATACATCTTAAGGTACAGGATGGCAGAGACATACATGCACAAATGACTCATTTAGCCCTTCCCCAATTCCCATTCCATTCCCTCCCCCTTCTTCCTTCTCATGTTTGGCTTAGTGATTGATAAGTTTGTGAATGCACATCATGTGCATTAGAGTATTTCCCTCTCTCCCCCTTCCACCACCTTCATTTAGGTCTTCTTCTTTAATCATCTAAAGTTTCTCCTTTACCTGGAGTCCCTCCTATGTTCCACTTTCTCCGTAGCTTCTGCATACTAGGGAGAACTTCTGGCTTTTCATTTTTTGTGACTGGCTAATCTCAATTAACATATCATTCTCCACTTGCATCCATTTCCCTGCAAATGACATGATTTTGTTCTTCTTTATGGCTGAGTAAAATTCCATTGTGTACATATCTCATAGCTTTGTGATCCATTCTGTTGATGGAGATCTTGGCTGGTTCCATAGTTTGGCAATTGTGAATTGTGCAGCTATAAACATAGATACACATGCATTAGTCTGGTAATTTGGTTTCCATGCTTTTGGGTAGATATGCAGAAGAGGTATCTGGGTCATGTGGTAGGTTCATTCCCATTCTTCTGAATATCTTCAATACTATTTTCCAAAGTGGTTGCACTAATTTGTGTTGGGAGACCGACAGTGCTCAAGGTCTGTTTTTGCAGACTCACAGGCACATAGAAATCTGTTTCTGCAGAAATGCAGATTCCCATAACATGTGCTGATTACTGACCAAGGGCAAGAGTACTGTTTTGTCTCAAGATGTTGATTCAGACTGTTACAGTAAAAACTATGTGAATATTTGTTCTTTGAACCTTGGACCTAGAGATGATTATTTTCATAGATGCAACCATTGTGAGAAAGCTTTAACCTTGAAATATACTCTGATGCTCTAAAAAGTATGTAAGGACTGAGATGAATAAACTCAGCACAGCAGTATCCACTGTCAGCCCTCCTGAATCTATCCCTTGTTTTTCTCTTTCTTTTTTTTTTTTTTTTATTTTTCAGCATGGATTTTTATACATTTCTTGAGTACAACAGGGTTACATAGACATTTATGACATATCAATCATTGTCAGAAGTCAAATAGCACCACTTCTTCGTTTTACACGTACTGCCCACATTCTTAATATAGCCTGGTAAAGCAAACTTTCTAGAGTCATAAAACCATACTCCTTTAGGGTCATCAAAGTCAATCACTAAACTGAACTTGAGAAGGAGGGAGGAGGAGGGAGTGGGGCAGGAATTGGGGAAGGGTTAAATGAGAAATGTGTGCATGCATGGATGTCTTTACCTATACTAGCTTGTACCTAACAAAGATGTGTGATTACAATGCACCAAATAAGGGAAAGATGGAAAAAAAAAAAAAGGATTTTTAAAAGTTACACCAGGAGATTTTTGATCTACATAATGGGGAGCCCATTTCTATTAAAGTGGCAGAAACAGCTAAGACATTTGTAGATTGGCTTCAATCCTTGGTGCCTACCTGGCCCTCCTTTACCTCCTTGCTGGGAGGAGTTATCGGATTAGCAGCAATAGTCATTCTAGGCTTATGCATTCTACCACTCCTTGTATGCCTTGTTTTTCTCTTTCTTAAGCAACTTTTGTCTTTGTTTTTCTCAATCCACACTTTCTCCCTCCAAGCTTGTCCAACATAGCCGACTGGCTCCGGCTTTGATAAATTTGCAATCCCACCAACAATATATTAGAGTTCCTACTTCTCCACATCTTTGCCAGCATTTATTGTTGTTTGTGTTTTTAATGATTGCCATTCTAATTGAGGTTAGGTGAAATCTCAGGGTAGTTTTGACTTTCATCTCTCTGATCACTAATGATGTTGAACGTTTCTTCATACACTTTTTGGCCATTTGTCAGATAAGAAAAAACAGGAGATACATGTTATTAGTTTTGTATGTCTCATACTTTTTTCTTATCTATTCTTCTATTGCCTCCTTCTGTGTAAAAAATAGAATTTTTTCTAATATGAAATTGTAATTCCTTTTTTTTGCAGCAGCAGCAGCAGACTGGTTTTTTTTTAGTTATTTTCTTAGTAGTAATTTCTTAGCACAAAAAAAAAGAAATTAAAATACACATTTAACTTAAGAAAATCTATCTCAAATTAATACTAATTTAAAAATATAAAAACTGTGTGTATTATAACTACATTTCTATCCTTGGCATTATTATTATATAGTTTACATTTTTTCAGGTCATAAGTCCAACAATATTATTTTATAATTTTAATGTTAAGAGAATAAGATATTAACATTTATATTGTATTTTATGTACTTAACATGATTACTTTTATTGATGCTAGGTATAATTTTGTATGTGGATTGAAGTTACACTAGGCATCATTTTCTTTCAAACTGGGATAGTTCTCTTAATATTTATTATAGATTTAAAAGCAAAATTCCAGTTCTATATCTCTGGAAATCTTTGTTTTATCCTGAGTTTCTGAAAAATGATTTTCCTGAGTATAGACTTGTTTGATTGTTTTCTAAACCAACTTAATGTAGGTCATCCTATTTTTTGGGCCTTTATTATTTTTATTAAAAGTCAGTTATCAATTTTAGACTATGTTTTTTTATATATATCATGAGTTGATATTCTCTGGCTGCTTTTAAGATTTCCTCTTTGTGATATTCAGCAGTTTGACTACTATATGCCTAGCTGTGGATCTCAATGTGTGTATCCTCTTTGGGGGTCATTAAGTTTCTGATAAAAATGTATATTCATATATTCTTTAATATTTATATATATTATATATGTTAATATTTTTCTTCAAATTTGAGAAAGCTCCAGCCAATATATTTGTGCTTTTCTCTTTTTTCCAGTTCCTTCTTAATATCCACTATGAATATGTTGGAACTCTTATGTTGTACCACAGATCTCTGAGACCTTGTTTATTTTTCAATGTTATTTATTTTTATTTTCTTCTATTAGTATATAGTCATGTTTCAAATTTCTTTCTGATGAAATATGCTATTGGTCTTATCTCTATATTTTATGTCACTATTTATACATTCCAACCACAGAATTTCCATTTGGTTCTTCATTATAATTTATTTTTCTTTATTGGTAGATTATACTTGATGAGTCATTTTTATCTTATTTTCTTTAAATGTGGTTTCTTGACTTTTTCCAGTGAAGGATTGTGCTTTCTTATTTCTTTGAATATTTCATAATTTTTTTGAAAGCTATACATTTTAGATTCTATATTGTCACAATTCTGGATTCTGAACTTTCTGTTACTATTTTGTTTTTTGTTCATTTACTCACCTAGACTAATATAGTAGCGTCTATTTTTCCTATGGTGTGTGGTATTTTTACTTTTAAGGCTGATTTCCTCAGAGTAGCACCTGGATCAACATAGCTTAATGGCCAGCCACTAATTATTAAAAGGTATTCAAACTTCATGAAGTAGTTTTCACCTTTTGCTAATGTATCTGTGGATGGGTGGGAAACTTAACTTATTTCAATTTTAAACAGTTTACAAGTCTGCTCTGGCTTTTACTTTCTGGCATGCAAGATCACACCATATATATATATTAGCATTTATATATGATATATACTATATCATTTATGAACATTTATATGTAACATGTTTGAAATAATTTATACATTATATAAATAATCTGTTTAACAACAGAAACTGGAAAAAAATGGATGCTTGTAGGGGAAAAAATAAGTTCAACCATTATCTCTTTCTATATGCAAAATTTGATTTGAATTCTATCGTAGGACTAAATTTAAAAGCTAAAAACTGATTCTTTAACCCAGTAAAAATTGAACACTATGCCTTTTCTCCTTCAGTTTGAAAAGTTTGTGGCTACTTTGACCAATAGATGTGGCTGAAGAGATACTTTGTGACTTCTAAGACCAGTTTATAAAAAGTAATGGAGTTTCTTCTTTCTTCACTGAAATCAATCACTCTTGGTACTTTGAGACACTGAAAGAAGCCCAGTTATTTTGTGGCCACCGTGCTATAAGAAATCAAAAACCATATAATGTCACAAGTCACAGTTTTCAGTGGAACCAGCCTTAGAAACATTCTATCCCTAGTGCCAGCCTGCCACATGTCCTTAGCCCTCTGCTATTCCAATTATACCAGATATTCTATACTTCCCAAATGAGAACACAAAGACCATGGAAAAGGCAAATTATCATGACAAGAAATCTTGTCTGATTTCCTGTCCCACAAAATCCATGGAAATATTTTATTTCTGAGGCCAGTAGGTTTTTTGTTTTGCTTTTGTTGTTGTTTGTTTGTTTTTATTTTTTTGGTATTGACATTTTATTTATTTTTAATGCTTTTATTGGTGCATTATCATCTCACATTATAATGTAAACCATGTTGACATTGACATACATGCACACACAGCACTTGGTGCCCCCCCTGCCTTCACATCTCCCCTCTTCCCATAAGGACTGAGACTGATATTGGGATTTTCACATATGTACACATAGTCCATGTTAGTATTTCCAATAATGAACCTCAGTCTTCCCCTTCCCCTTCCCTTAGAACACTCCCTGGCTTCTCTGAAGTTTCTTCTCTATTATCTGGAATTCCTCTGATATCCCAGTTACTCCTTAACTTGCACATATCAAAGAAAACATATGTCCCTTCACTTTCTGTGACTGAGGCCAGTAGGTTTTGAGATGGTTTGCTGCTCAGGAATAGGTAACTAGAATAAATTATTCCAGAAACTTCATACAGAGAGAAATGTCCTTGTTCACAGAGTACAGAAGAATTCTTCTTTATAATAACATAAAAATAAATTGATGACAACTGCAAATTTTCATGACCTAGGCAGACTGAGTTCTGTGTAATAATAGAACTTCAAGCTTACTTAGCTGCATGATATCATAAGATAAATGTACTTTAAAATAGTTTCCATAAAGCCTGGCAAAATACCATGATATCTTAGTTAATTACTTGTCATTTTTCTCTCAGCCCTTAGAAATTAGTTTTTATAATAATAAATAGCTGAGAAGTTTGCCCCCCCACCCCCTTTTTTTAGCTTTTTAAAAAAATAACATCTGGTAATCAGCATTCTACTCTGGACTTTTATAGGGGAGGGAGGGATAGGGATCAATAGATACTAAATTATAGTTAGATAATAGTAAGAAGTTCTGATGTGATTTGCACAGTAGGGTGACCTTAGAAAATGATAAATGTATGGTATATTTCAAAAATCTAGTAGAAAAGAGTTTAAATGTTTTCACATTAAAAAATATAATAAATATCTTAGAAGATAATTATGCCCAACATTATGTAATACATATATTGTATTGAATACATTCAATACATGGTATTGAAACACACATGGTTCCCCATAAAAACATGCATACTTCTTATGTTTATATTTTTATTTATTTTTTATTAATTGGTGCATTGTAATCATATATCTTTGTTAGGTACAAGCTGATAAAGGCAACATGCACACATTTCTCATTTAACCCCTTCCCCAATTCCCACCCCATTCCCTTGCCCTCCCTCCCTCTCAAGTTCAGTTTAGTGATTGACTTTGATATATTTGTGAAAGTACATCATATGCATCATGGTGCCCCCCCCATCCATCACCATCAGTTAAGTCAACTTCTTTGCTTATCTAGGGTTTCTCCTTTTGCATCTGGAGTCCCTCTTATACCCCATCTTCTCCCTAGCATGCGCATATTAGGGAGAATATATGCTTTTTTACTCTTTATGACTGACTAATCTCACTTAACATAATGTTTTCCAGTTGCATCCATTTCCCTGCAAATAACATGATTGTGTTCTTTATGGCTGAATAAAATTCCATTGTGTACATATCCCAAAGTTTTGTAATCCATTCATCTGTCAATGGACTTCTTGGCTGTTTCCATAGTTTGGCAATTGTGAATTGTGCAGCTATAAACATAGATACACATGCATTGGTCTGATAGTTTGGTTTCCATTTTTTTTTTGGTAGATGCCCGAAAGTGGTATTGCTGGATCATATGGTAGGTTCATTCCCATTTGTCTGAGGATCCTCCATACTGTTGCATTAATTAAAGGGGTTGCATTAATTTCCAATCCCACCAACAATGTATTAGGGTTCCCACTTCTCCACACCCTCGCCAGCATTTGTTGTTGTTCGTGTTTTTTATGATTGTCATTCTGATTGGAGTTAGGTGAAATCTCAAGGTAGTTTTCATTTGCATCTCTCTGATTGCTAGTGATGTAAAACATTTCTTCATACACTTATTGTACAACACAAAGACACAGGTAAAAACTTTCTCAACAAGACTCCAAAAGCACAAGCAACTCAATGGAAGATCAATACATGGGATTGCATTAAACTGAAGAGCTTCTGTGCAGCAAAGGAAACTATTAAGAACCTCAACAGAGAACCCACAAAGGAAACTATTAAGAACCTCAACAGAGAACCCACAGAGTGGGAGAAAATTTTTTGTCAGCTACTCTTCTGATAGAGGAATAACATCTAGGATATATGGAGAATTCAAGAAACTCACAGCTAGGAAAACAAATAAACCAATCAAAAAATGGGCAAATGATCTAAATAGACACCTCACA
Source organism: Graphiurus murinus (assembly GCA_004027655.1). Classification (NCBI taxonomy): domain Eukaryota; kingdom Metazoa; phylum Chordata; class Mammalia; order Rodentia; family Gliridae; genus Graphiurus; species Graphiurus murinus. The sequence goes on from PVLC010011458.1 coordinate 48,390, forward strand.
AAAGAAGAAATTCTTCTTATGCTTTTATATGTCAGGTGAAAAATAAGTTTAATGTAAATTTTAAAAATGCATTCTCAATCTTTTAAGGAAGCACTCAAGAGAGTATATTATATTAATAGAGTATATTATATTAATATAAGAGTATATTAATAGAGTATATTATATTAATAGATGGATCAGAATCTATGACCAAAATAA
>PVLC010011459.1:0-47201 GCA_004027655.1 Graphiurus murinus
GGTTAACAATTCGTTAGACAAAAGTCAGAATCGAATGGCCTAAGTCCATAGATTATAAGTAATGACCAAAGTAATGGAACTCAGTGGAATACATAGCCATAAGAAGATATTGCATGTAAGTCACTAGGTTTTTTACACCTGAAAAAATATGTTAATATAAATGATTGTTGTGTGAAAATTATAGCCAAACATATCTGCAGGTTTTAAGCTGTCTAGAGTAATTTTATGTTCTCAATGAATAATGTTTAACATTTGAACCAAAAACAGTTCGGCAGGAATAATTAAAGGCTTAAGTTAAATACATAGACAGTCATTTAAATTTAGATCTGCAATAACATTTACTATTATTCTCCAAGGCTTTGACTGCTTGACAGAAACAAAGTACTCTGGGATTAATTTCAAGAAATGGTGCCAACTGTGCCGCAATTTGCTGTAATTAAGACATGAAAGAACACTAAATATTCAGATTAAAGGAAGCATGATGGAGCATGATAGAGAGTCAAGGTGTGGCAAGAAGCCAATTAAAAAAAAAGGCCAGGAATACCATATTGATGGATATGAAAACAACACCAGTGAAGTTCAGCAAGATTTGTTTTAAGGAATCACATTTGTTGATCGTTTTACTCTTTGATTATATTTCACGCCTTTCCTCACTCAAATTTAAGGCTGAGACATCATATGCTAGGAAGATAATGAAACTGAAGAAGGAAATGACAAACATAGAATCCTCATAAAGCTAATTAGTTTAAGTGGTGTGGCGAGGTTATTAGGATGGTATCATAGTTATCTTTATGGTGGAAGGATTTCCCTGTTTCGCATTAATGTAGTTTCCCTTCTAGCTAAATGAAAGGGTTATATAGGTGTTAACTCAAAGAGATTAAATATGCTTTTTGTATTCATTAAATTCTTCTTTATATTTTAAGGAGAAAGAATTCATTTTGATCCAACTAGTCCTCCTTTTTGCTTCCTAGGAACTATGGGAAATACTTTATTTTGCCTTTGAACCTTTATGTATTGATTAATGCTATATTTAGGCTAATGGTGAATCTTCTGTCCAACTGATTTTCTTTTTAAGAGACCCTTTAAGGTTTTGATCTTAGAAGAGATGTGGATACTTGACCTAGTTGCTAATGAGGGGCTGAATAATCTCTAGTATCCTATAGCTCAAAATAGCAGGATGCAATATAAAAAGTACATCATAAAAGGCACCATTGGAATGCTTTTTGTCTTCATAGGCAATATGCAAAAGATATGACTTTCTATGAAAGTCAGAAGCTGGTCTCCTGCAGGCACACAGAGCCATCAAAGTGAGAGCTGGTAGGGTAAGGTGAAGCTCTTTGACAGTGTGGTCAAGGGACTGATAGCATATGTCTAGTGTATGCAGGGAAGAAGGCATCTGGGAAGAGCACCCACTGTCCTCAGAGCAGGTCTGCAGTGGGCCAGATGCCAACTACTGGTCTGCCTAGTGCAGGCCTTTGGAGAGGCAATAGTCTACCTCGGACTGTGAACTCAGCCAAAATGTGAATCTGTTCTAGCCTGACAAACGAGAATTTCACATTAGGGATATATGATTAGAGGCTCAAAATAGGAAATGTGGCTCTTTTCAGGCTTTGAGGTATGTGCTGCAAAGAGTCAGCATCTTTGAGAGAACCATAAAAACAAAACTGTGCTGTTTCCACACACAGAGATCTTTGCAGAAAATGTGTTTAATGTCTCTTGGATGCAGACCCTGTATGTTAGCTCTTTCCCTTACGTTGCAAATCTTCATTTGAGGAAAATAAACTGCTGATTGTATAGTATTGTTGAGCAACTCAAATTAAAACCCAGTCTAGAATTTTACCATTCTAGTGAAAAGTAAATACACACATAATTGAAGAGACAGCAAAGTATTTCAGACTCTAGTTTGTATAATGTACATTAGATAAAAATGAAAGATTTTTCACAGTGTAAATAATCAATATTGCCTATAATTTGTGATACATATATACACACATACAACATTGAATCTCCTAAGTTGGCATCCCTTTGTTTATGGGTTTTATCTTTCTTTCTCCCATGTAAACAAATAGCATGGAGCTTTGAACATTATTATCATTACCTGTGAGCAGTTGTTTGACTAAACTTTGTGGTGTCATACTTTTATGAAATAAAAGATTAATGAAATCATTGGATGAATAATAGACAGCCTTTGTCAACTCCTTAATTTTTCTTTCCTCTATTCACAACGTTGCCAGATACATGTTTCTGGATAAAACCCCCTAGAGGTCTCCTGCAAATTCTTTTTCAATACAACCAGATCATTGCAGATAATTGTATTACACAGTGTATCGATCCAAAATCGTTGTGCACCGGAAACATCTGAAAAAACATGATTATAGCTTTCTGTTTATTGTTCGTACATCATATAAGCAGGCTTTTGTGTGAATCACCTGTAAGAAAGGCAAGGTGGAAACATCAGAGAAATTACCTCTTTACAAGAATCTATTGATCACTTTAAATCAAAGAAGTATGTTTGACATAAGATTACCTGCCAGTTTGAACATTAGGTACACTATGTTATAGCCTGGGGCAGTTGTAAGTCTGACAAAGGGATTGTAAATAAAGCATGCAGCTGTGAGCGCCTCTGGCTTGGGATCAACTCAGGCTCAAGTCCAAGGCATAGGTAAACTTAAAATAATTTACCTCTTTTAACCAGCACATAATGAATTAGAGTGGACTCTTAGGAGAACCTGGACACATAAATCTTAGTCATTTAGAAATGGCAAACTTCATAGAAAAGTCACATCATACATAGTTGATAAAAGATCTTTTTTGTGTATGTGCCACAAGTTGTCTCAAGTGATCTTGAAGTCAATCTATTGGTATAAGAAGATTCTTCACAAAGAAGCTTCCTAAAGCATTCTTATATTCATAATCATTTGTATGTGACATTATAGGTCGGAGTCCTTTCAGTAACTTAAAGACCTCTCCATTGCATGTGTGAAAATTCTCTTCACAACTCACTTTGAAAGTTTTGGTTTAGCTTTCTTTTTTGATAAGAAATATAGATTATAAAAAGGTGAAAAATATATAAAATGAAACAATGTGTTCAAACTATTTATGCAACCACATTAACAGTGCTAAGAATATATCACCACATAAACTGATATTTTTTTCATTTGGTTGCATTTTCTTAATAGTCAAAAACAGAAATGTGCCTTTACACGTTTTTTAAGCTTGAAGGTTTTTTTTTTTTTTTTCCAAAAGCAAACTTGTTGTAGGCTTTTTATTGGATTTTTTCTCCTTACACTTTAACATGTGTTGAAATTATTAAACATTTAACTCATTTGTTCAAGAGAGATTCTGATGCATTGGAATTTAATAAAGATGAGCTCTGGGTGATGCATTCTTCCTTGTTAAATATTTAGCTGTTTGCGTTAGCTCTGTGGTTTCCTGAGGCACAAATTTAAACTGCTAATATATAGCAGGTTTAAACTATAAAAAAATGGTAGATGCTGGGACAAAACTGGTCATTTAAAACATTTGCAAGAAAATAGTGAAACATGTTAGTACATATTTATTGAAATATAAGCTCTCTGTAGCTCAAAATCCATAAATGAGGAATTGATAATGAGATATTTTTAGTTCTTTTCAGGGAGACATCATTTCACTTCAAAGATGAGTGATAAATGCAGAATATTTATATGTAGCAGCTTCTTTATGAGGTTGCCTGTAAAAGATTGCCCTCATGTAGGACTGAAATATCTTTGTTCACAACTTTATTAAAGCTTAATATAAACACTACTTTTGCACACAAAATAAGGATCATTAAAAGATAAGATGCTCTTCTTATAAAAAAAAGTGCCCTTCCTAATTTCTATTTCTTTTGATTTGGAGATCCTACAAGTATTTCTTCTGTTTCTACTCATTTCGGATTTTAAGACCGAAATTACTGATTTTGATAAAATATAATTTTCTTCAATGCAATAGATTAGATATCTAGTTGGACTTTAAAATATCTCCAGAAATGTACTGCATAACATACAGCACATCAATATATATCCAAATATATGCTTTAAAAATAGTATGCCTGATAATATTTAATTTGATGGTATATAATGGAAGAAATAAAAATTAAAATATATAAACACCTTTATAAAGGGGAATATTTGAACAAAATGTACAGATATATATCTCTAGAAATATGGTCAACAAAGAACAAAGGAAAAATGTCTTTGTCTTAAATCACTTATTTTTTGAGAGCTTGAAGCATACTGCCTAAGTCTGTGTTGGTCTAATGAAAGAGTGCCATCTATTGGATGACCTTGAAAAATTACTTAAATTTCATAAATGCTATATGTGAAAGTAAATCGTTGGAGAACAATCATTTTTGTATAATTTATAATTATATGATGCTTTGTCCATGTGATTATAACTATGTCTGAAACCTCTGCTAAATAAAAACCAAGAATCCTGCATATCAACATTATTCTCCTATAATACACAATTGTAGCAATAGGAATCTTACAAATAAACTCAGCAGATTGTTGTCTGATTAAGACATATAACTTTATAATTTGAATGTTTTATAAACTTGAGATTCTGACATGCATCTTGCATTCCCTCATACATACCTTTGTTTACTTGTGCTTTAAGTAAAAAAAAAAAAAAAACAACTGAGAATTGACTACATGTGCTCCTATTTCGACAACCAAGATCTATATAAATCTTCCTCAAAGTTATATTGCATTAAACTTAAACCAAAAAAAAAAAAAAAGGAAAAAGAAAACAAAACACATTAGCTTGGTTTTTTTAAAAAGCAATGTTCTTGTTTTATCTTTCAGCCCAAGAACTTGCCAGTCAAGATGAAAAACTTCTTCTAATGGAATCCAGCTTGAAAGCTACTCAAGAGCAGCTAACTGAGCAAATAGCAGAAACAGTTCGCCAAGAACAGAACAGTAGAAAACCCCAGGCAGAGCTGAAGACAGTGACAGAAAGGATTATTGCTTCTGAAGAAGAAAAAAATGATTACAAGTGAGTTGTTTTTTAGTATTTCAGAAAGTTTTACTTTACATACTGAAATCAAGTCAATACTTTTGACTTTTTGTTAAGTATTTAACTCTCTTTCTTGCAAAAGGTTATGAGGGTGTGTATGCTAGTTAATAACAATACATTGTTGGTTCCAAAATAGAAAAAAACTTTATATATGCAGTGTTTCTTAATAGAAGTGGCACATGTTAAAAATTGTAACAGTCCTATTCCTGATTCTAAGCAATGATGTGACAGTCAACTTTCTTGTTAACTATCAGAAAATGTTCAAAGTGGATGCAAGAGAAAGAATACACTGTGTTTCTGTAACACCTATCTGCCAATGGCCTTCTCATCTTTCTCCTTTTGGAGTCCAAAGGTTACATATGGCTCTTGTTGCCTTTCTTTTTTGTTAGAGTAGCTGGTGTAAGCAAGGCACTATTAAATTGAGAGACATTTAGAGTAGACATTTTGGTCAGACCATTGAGGCATGTAAAGGAATATGAAGGAAAGTAGTAAAAATCTATACTAGTTTTGAAACATTCATGAAAAGTTTTCTTAGTGAAACATCTTTGAGTAGTAATTTCTGTTTTGGTCATGCAAATACTTATGTAATGACTACTACTATGTTTATTATTTGTTTTTAGAATAAAATTTAAAGAATTTTTGAATGCTTCATAGTTAGGTATTTTATCTTCTTTGCCCTTTCTTGATTTTCTTAATCTGTTATTAAAAACAATGATGAAATATAGCCCAGATAAATTCATCCTCTCTCTCTCTCCTCCATCTCTCTGTGTTTGTCAAAAATTACACTTCACTCACTGAACTTTAGTTAAATTGAGTAAATACAGTTAGATAAAACACACATCTAAACCTTTTTTTTTTCTTCCTGTCACTTATACCTTTGAACACACTCCTGAGGCCAAAACTAAAATGTGCATTTGATATTAACTAATCTTTGAAAGTCAAATTCTAAACTCACATAATTTACCACATATCTTGGTATGACTTTTAAAATTTACAGTCTATAAATCTGACTAATAATGTAAATATCAAAATTTTAAACTTTATCTACAAGGAATTTATTTCTTATTTTCAAAGGCTTAATATAAACTACTGAAATAATTCTGTAATAGAAATTGACATTTTGTATGCATCAAAGTAAAATTAAGCAGTCTAATGAAAAATTTATCATTAATATGTCATATGCTTGAATTTAGAAAACAATAAAAGATAGAAATTGGTATCAAGAGTTAAAAACATACTGGGAAAAGTATTCCTCTAGGAAAGGCTAAAGTAATATGCTATTGTTAAAATTATGACACTTTAAAATAGTAAACTATATTAGAAAAATGTTATGCTTAAAATATCTTTAGAGAATAAAAACTATATGAAAATGATTGCAAATATTTGTATAACGCTAATGACAGTGATATAAATCTAATATTATTGCAATGCCTTTTTTCTTATAGTCAGACATCTCTTTAAAGACACATTTTCAGTGCACTTACAAAAAATATAATTTTTGACTTGAAAACTGGCATAGAATGATCTGCTTCCAACTTTGGATTTTATAAGCAAATAAATCACTAATTCATACAGTTAAAAATAGTGTGATAGTGTGATGATTAAACTGTCCTACATACATAATTTGCATTTATCTATTGTTTTGCCTAGATATGTTGTGAAATTAAGTAATTTATTCTTTCTCATGTAAAAGCTCTGATGAGGTATATAAATATCAACAAAAGTTGCAAAAAATGTTTTAGGTCTATTTCTATCAATTTAGCAATATATATCTTAAAACTCATAAATTGTAAATACTATGTCATATTATGAGAAATTGTTTGATTTTGAAAGAGATTGAAATTTTCATGCTGAAAAATGATGATTTCTTAAGAAAACTAAATTCATGTTTCCTTTAAAAAACAATTTAATACTTCATTGTCCTAGGATATGACTATGTGCTAGATGAATGTGTCAAAACATGAGATAATATACTATTGTTTAAATATGAAGCAAAATAAAAATCTTTTGGCCAAGTAAACAAAAAATTGGTTTCTTTGTTTTTTTTCTTCCCAACTCAACAACAGGTGGCAAAAATTGATCAAATTAACCAATTAATTTGATATTGGACAGTACCAGTCACTGTGGTGCACACCAGTCAGTGGAAAGAAAACTCCGATGTCATGCGAAATTAAAGCATTGTGGTTAGTTCACTTAACCTAACATCTCTGATTTGGAAAATTCTGGAGTTGGAGTTTAACTAAGTGGTGTAGGGCAAAATGTATAGAGAATAAGGTTATAAGAGACTTGAATAGTTTATGGAGTTTGACAATCACAGTAGAATTTAACTACAGAGATCAGAACATCTCACTAGAAAAAAATATTCTGGAACTTTTTATTTTAAATAAGAGAACTCATTCCTGAAATTATGTTTTTATTATTTATTTAAAAAGAAAAGAATAGAAAACCTGAAATAGCATTTTAAAAATGTGTTGGAATTAGTAAATTTAGCTAGAATTTCTATTTTTAAAGAGTTTGATACAATGTAAAATATCAAGATTCTATATTTATCTTTTGAATAGTGTTAATGCAGCTAAGAGATTTATTTTGACAAAGAATTATCTCAAAATGTTTTTCTTCATTCACTGACTTTGGAATAGTTATTCAAAACTAGCTAGGTCCCTATACATCAAAATATATTACTCGGCTAAGTGCTTTTATGACTAAATGTAAAAAATATTGATAAAGAAGTGTCCAAAATTGTGGTAAACTAAAGAAAGAATTTTCAATAACATTAGAATGTAACCCTTAAGTTTCTGTTTCCATAAATTGAATTTTTGAGGAATATATAGGCTTTAGATTTTATTTCTACCTTTCTTTTTTTTTGAACTAAATGTAAGAGAACACACACCATCCACTCAGTATAAGCCTGTTACACTTGAAAGATTTGTTCTGAATGTCCAGTGGGAACCTGGAAATCGTAATAATTTGTAGTATCGATTGAGTGAAGCTATGCAGCTGGGGCCTCCAGTGAATAGACAGGAATAGACATTTTATTGATTAACTTTTACAGTCATATTTTCAAGACTCTGCTGCAACATAATTTTCACTTCCCAGCTTTGTGTTGCTGCATCATGAAACTTGGATTCTTCTCCCTTAACATTAACCCACTTGAGGAAAAAAGTATGGACTTGTCTTGCCAGGGTTGTGTTCTGCAGAGATGCATAACTTTCTGGCAAATGATTTCTCTCAAGCACCACTCTACCACAAATAGTAGAAAGAAACTGTCTGGTTATAACATCTTTTGGAAATATTATGGCAACTATTTGGTAATTAAACTTTTTCATATTCTTATTCTTTTCATTGTTTAGAAATCTTAATTTTTCTACCTTAAATTCATGCATGTAACTATCAAAATGAATTATCTTGTTTTTATACATTTTTGCTTTATATCTTGTTTAATATGAGTAGCAGAAGAAAAATTATTGTAATAATAGTGTATAATTTAGTCTGAAATGAAAGCTATTAAATACTAAATTATTTTGACCAATATTTCAAAATATGGAAATGTGAATAAATTACTATTAGACATCTGTGATATTTCTTTGGTCTTGTGAAGGTTTTTTTTTTCCACTTATTTAAGCAAAAAGTTGTTACATTTGCACAGAGGAACAAACTGCAAATATCTTGTGAATAATTATGTTTATTTATTGAAGTTCCTTAGTACTTGCATTTTTGATCACTAAAGCTGACTACAGATTTCATCCTCTAGTTTACATATATAGAGAACATTTCTTTTATATAAGAGCTGGTGACAGATATTTAGACATTGGACTGAATTTGAAAAGTAGGATTTTTTAAAAAAAATATTGCTTCAATTCTGTTTAATTTTACTCATACCTTCACATTTCTCATGTTTCTGACTTTGAAAAATATAATGTTGGAATAAATTGATCCAAAGATAAAAATATTATGAAAAATATAATGAAATGAATATAATGAATTGAAAAATATAATGTTGGAATAAATTGATCCAAAGATAAAATTCAGAAACTTTACATTATAGCACAAGACAGAAGATACGAAATAAAATAAAATTAGACCAAAAACTTAGCAACAAGTTTCAACAGTTAAGTAAGATAATTCATATTTCACGAGATGTATGCATATTCTAGTTAATTTTAGGATCTTATTTTTACTCAAGATGATTGATAATTAACATACAATTTGGTTCTAAAAATTATAGATTTGATTTAGAATGTATGAAAAACATTTTAAGCTTTCAATTTATTTCTTACTTAATTCAAATAAAAGATGGAGCAAAACATTGATTCTTATTAGTAAATGTATAAATCATATTTTCTCATTTTATTGAATATTAATTTTTTCATGGTACTTAATGAATTTATTGTTTCCCACTAATTTTCAATAATATATCTTTTGAGAATTTGCTTTGACTTTTCTTCCATGGAATATTAATTTATTCTATAAAAAGCAGATAAACTCTTCCCTGTGACATCTGCATGTAGAGATGGTGCTTGTTGAAATTCCACAGTATTATGACTAATATAGTACATTAATGTGCTTCAAGATTTTTCTGTTACTTGCACTATATAACCATGTTTTCTACATATCTAGGAACTAATTATTTCCTTCATATTAAAATAATGAATGCAATAATGAATTAGGAATATAGATTATATTTATAATTGTTATAGCTATTTAAATGGAAGACTCATGCCTGTATAATTCACATTTAAACTAATCAAAATACCAAACACAATTAAGACAGATCAAGTAATAAACATAAAATACAAAAACTCCGAACTGAGATTGATTTCATCATAATCCTGTAGAGGAATCCCCACTTATTGATCAATTTTAAAGCCCATGCATAGCACTTAGAAAGATAAAGTAAGCAAGGTCAGATAATCAAAGCATTTAAATAGTAAAAACAGCAACTGCCACTGTAGACTGCTAAAATAAATCTATAATACAAATTGCTTTAGTAAAAAGTGGATGAGCAGCTGATCTTCCTATTGAACTCTGATACTGTTCAGTGACCACACTGGGAAAAGGATTGGGAGAAATGCCTTCAAGATCAATATTGAGTGAGATGTAGCAGGGATTCATTTTGAACATGAAGGCATTACAGGTGTGAGAGTACAGACGTCGTCAGAAGATGTCATCAGGTGGAGACTGCTTACTGCAGTTAGGAATTGTTATCTATGCATGGTACTGCCAAGTCATAGAGGTGCTTAATTGTTTCAAGAAGTTGTTTGAATGGTTTTTACATAGCTCTTGATAGAAAGTTGATTACATGCTAAAATAGTGGCATAAGCACTTTTCAAGTAGATTAATATCTCTCTATAAATGTATTCTACATAAACCCATGTCACTGATACATATTAAAGCCATCAAATAATTATGTGACAGCAGTCGCCATCCCTGTGCAGAAGTATAAAATTAATTACAGAACAGAGAATGGAGAAAACACTCTGAAATTCTATGGGAATGGACTATCCTTGCTGTGCCTCCCATTTGAAACTTGGTGGGATTTGGGGAATCCTAATTTTAATGAGACTGACTGAATTCTACTGGCTTATAATATTTTTGGCTTTAGTCAACACCAGTGGGAATTTTCAGTATATAGATCTATGACCAGCACAATTAGGTTTTATATGTTAAACTTCCTTTTTTAAAAAATTTGAATTCAACTTCTACTTAATGAAAAATCTTCATGGCTATAGTGGAGTTTTGTGGGAACATGAGTTACTTTAAGTACATGCAGCTTTATTGTACTTTGAAACAATGCGACTCATCTGGCAAATGGACAATGATGTTATTTAATTACTGCCTACTTTTTCTCAGGTTCCCATAGGTGTCATCCTTACGTCATTATCTATTTTCACAGCTTTTAAATTCATCCACATACTCACTACACAGATAATATTGTGTCTTGACAGTAGGGTTTTCCACACATATTTTGATGCTGGGTATTTCTGGAGGAATGTAGCCACAGTCTCCTAGTAATTTCAATGATGCATTTAGATCTTTATAAAATGACTTGTTTTACTTTACTTAAAGAAGCATTTCTAAATCAAACTCCTTAATAAAATATCCCAAACACTCTAAACGCTGATATATTTTAATCCATTTTCTTCTAGACTAGAGAAGAAAAAAGCCAAATATATTTAAAACAGAATTTCCATACCAAAATGAAATATAAAGATCAGGCTAGTGGCTTAAAACTTGTATAACTTAAGCCTAGCTTTTTTTTCCCCATTCCCTTCATATCATAATGAATAGTTATTTACAACTATTGTAGCCTCCATGTTTACTGTATGAGTTGCTGATAGCAGCAATTTTAATGGTAAAATTGTGAAATAATATTCATAGTTGTCAGAAAAAGGTCATTCTATTTGCATTCATTAGGAACCTGGAGGACCATGCTCTGTGTGTTTCCTTTGGGATGTTGCAGCTATTGATTTATATACAGCTGTAGGAAAAATTAATTAGGATTATATTTCACTTATTACTGCAGGCTGTGTAATAAGAAAGAAAAACACATTTTGTTAGAAAGTTGAACAGAAAATACCTAAATAGATTCACTGTTTCTTAAATCACAGCTGTTTCATCTTATAATTTTTCTTTTATAATATGGTTAAAGACTTAGTGCATTGTGGAAATTTAATTAACACTTTGAAAAATTAGTGTTTTAGTACATATCCTATAATAATAATCATCATTTGAGTTAAGCAAAAGAGACATTTCTCCCTTGTTAATTGAAACTTTCCCTTTTCTGAGCTAAGTCAGTGTGTATCTCCTTGTCCACTATGAGTTTGCAGGATTGGGAAGCTTTTTACAGAAGGAGTTAAATCAAACAAAACAGAAGAGGATCAGGTGAATTCTCAGAGTGGAGAAATATATTCTAGAAATGAGAGTTTTATAAGAGAAATAATAAGAAAGAGATTCTCAATTTTCAAGTTTTAGTTCAGAAGCTGTTATAGTTAGGCTCATCTGTAAATCCAACACTTCAAATGAACTGGAATGTTATATTGATAATATCCTCAGTTAGTGTGATATGATTAGATTTCAGGTTGTTTTAAAAATATATTTGGCTTTTTATCTTTAAACAGCACATATACTCAAATGGAAAATAATTGAATGCAGTTCTCTGCATTGTTTATATGTGACACATGTTTGAGATTAATCAAATTGTAGTCACTTCTAATTAACAGCAGAGAATAATTTCAAAAGGGGGCAGAGCCAGATGACAAAGGATAGTTTGTGTGTGTTCAAGATACATTTTATGAATAGAAACACATGCCTATTGTGACATTTCTAACTTGAAGATTTTATTAACTCCCCTATTGTCTTTTAGATACATAGCATTTTACAAGACCCACTGCCTGGTCTATGGTGGGCACTTAGGTGTAGAATCAACATTTAGGGAAAAAACAAAGTCAAGGAAAGATCTTTTTATGCTTCTATAAAAATATAAAACCAAAGTATATAAAACCATTGGTATTATTAGAAGTTCTTAGATTTCACAAAAAGGAGTTTATAAAAGGCCAACAGCTAAACCAAACAAGACTGTCTAAGTACAGTCTTTTCTTTACATTTTATACATTAACTACTATCTAAAAATTTATTGTATAGAATTGTAAGTATGTTCTCCCTTCCTCAATAATGAGCTATGACTGTAACCATCTATTCCTCAATATGCTTGGTAGAATAGAAATTAGATGAATATCTTGTCCTTTGCTTCTGTTTCAAATGCTTGGAGTTCCTTCAAGAGAAGGTACTTTTTATTCTGAATAATGTATGAGTTTACCTATATAGAGTGATACAGGATATTTTCCATCTTGGCAGATTTCATATTGTGTTAAAATTACATGATATAATTATGCAAGTTTTATTGCAAACTCTTGGCTTTTGTATTAAACCTAACTTTTCTAGTTTTTCAGGATAATGCTATGTCCCAGACCAAAAATGAGGTAACTAAGAATGTTATAAAATCATGAAAGTCTAGAATTAACATGCTTTAATTATTTTAACTAAAACAAAATTACTAGACAAGCATTTTCTTAGGAAAATGTATTGACTGAGCTACATTTTTGTCAATATCTTATTGAAAGGTAATGGTTTAAAGATGTTTCTTTAGGTTATATGGGGCACAAAAGATATACTCAGATAAGGTTCTTCACCATGAGCTATTCATAAGCCAGTAGGTGGAAAATTAATGGATACAGATGTTCACAAAACTATGCAATGTTTAACATATCCTTAATTAATCCTTAATTGTATGGAAAAGTTACAGTAGTATAGGAGATATGGGTGAAGTTTTCCTTTCAGAAGGAGTATTAAAGAGGCAATAATTGGTAATATTTGAAAGGTGTAAATATTTGTCAGTATATTTTACATGGGTACAAGGACTAAAGAGCAAAATCAGAATGATAAGAAAGTACATTTCTGTTCTACAAAATGGTAAGTAATGCATTTTGTAGAGAACAGAAGTATGTCTAGAAAAGCAGGTTAAAACCACATTGTCTGTGGTCTTCTATGCTAGTTTGGGGAATTTATAAATTGATTAGAAGTATTAGAGGAGAGATTATGAAGAATGGTGAACAAGGAAGTGTAAATGATTACAGCAATGCTAGAGAAATGATCTTAATCTTTCGCTGTGTTCTCTTAACATTTCAATTGAGTTATTCTTAAGTATTCTTAAAAACTGATTTTTTAGTTAATTTTTTCCCTCTTCCTTTCTGCTCATGCATCCAGACTAATGGGGTCCATCGTCTGTACTTTCATGGCAGCAGATGAACACTATTAATAGTGTGAATCTCACCTCAGTATCCTATTAGTTGTGGGAACAGTCAAAGCATAGTGTTAGGTTTTCTGACCTCTTTCTGGTGAAGGCTATTGTTGTGTGATAAAACAACTAAACATGTCCTTGAAGACACCATATTTCTTTCTTACAGAAGGAAATGTAATGTGCCCTGGCTAGCTGCCACCTTTGTTCTGCTCTGATCCATAAACTGGACAGAGACTGACCATTGCACACAAGTCTCTTGTGGGACTCTCTTGTACTCAGCCAATCACCACTGAGGTAGAGGTTTCCTACTTCAGCCAACAATAGCTGAAATAAAGACATGTCTCAGTCCTGCCACCTTGGTGGCTCATTTCTTTTTCAGAATGACCTGAACCAACATGAACCTCCCTGGCCTTAACTGTTTGCACAACACAGGCCCATTTACCCACTAGATAGCTTTGTGTTCACTACTGTCTTCCTGAGCCATTATAGGCACTGACATCTTTTGTTAGAGGTTAGAGTTACAGTGGGTGAAGGGAATACATCTAACTATGAGCCTGGCCTAATCTGTTGTTGCTTTGTGAAACATGTAAAGTTGCTGGACTGGACTCTATTATAATCTATCGAAAACTTCAAAGAAAATGTTGAATACTGATCTCTAACCCTAGCTTATATAAGATTTGGACAATCCATTTCTCTTCCTTTGCTTCCCAGACACCATGAAATGAGCAGTTTTCTGCTTCTACCATTCTGCACTGCTTTGCTACAAGCCAGAAAATCACTAGGCCAAGTAGACACAGACCGAAACCTCTGAAACCATGAGACAAAATAAATCTTTTCTCCATTTAAGTTAATTTCTCTCAGGTATTGTGTAACTGTGATGAAAATGTGACTAACACACTTGTGCACCATATCGAGGCCCTAGGCTTTATCCTCAGCACTGAAAAGAAAAGTTGATACATAGGAAGAAAAATCTCAAGAAATGATACATCAGCAAATTCTTTAATTTGCATACTCCTTAATATCTTTATCTAAAAAATTTTTTACAACTATGTTTACTTTAATCACTTGAAATAAGTGCTGAAGGAAATATGGTAAGCAAAACAATCAGTATAAACATGCCCATATTGAATACTCACTAAATGATCAGCATTATATCCATCCTAGTTTTGTGAATTCTCATTAGAGCCTTCCTTTTTTAAAAAAATAATTTCACCTTAGTGCAGATTTAAATTAGATATTGACCTATCTACAAAATTTGGTTCCTCATTGTTATCAAGAGTCATCAATTTACTTCTTGTGCTTGGATTTGATATTGGATACTGCAAGAGTTTTTCTTAACTGCATTTTGCCTTTTCAGTTTCACAAAGCAGTAAGCTGTATTCACTTACTCATTTATTTTTGAAGCTTCCAAACTCCCTTTTATAGAAGCAAGCCATTTTTGATGCTTTGGATAAAGATCTTTATTTAATAATAGTTTGAACTCTACTAACATTGAAAGGGGAATAGTTGTGGTGTTCTTAGGCCTCCTAACCAGATTTGGAGATAATCATATGTATTCACTTAAGTGCACGATTGGGTGATATTTGGGATGTTTCTCGAGTAATAAAAAAGGATAAATCAAGCTCTATAGTGAGGAGGAAAAAAAGTAAATACAAAACAAACAAAAACAAGTTTCTCCCAATAATAGGTAGGTTAGCAACTAACAACATGGCTTCAATTAGATAAGCTGGCAAGCAACATGTCATAGAAATAATTACTTTTCATTGTGATAGGAAAGTCCAAAGCCTTTCTTGAGTCCTACTTGCCATTGTTTTATATTTTAAAATCTTAAAATAACTGGCTTCTAAGGTTACTATTCTTAGTTCTCTTGAGATGTGAGGTTAATTATCCTAGACTAGTCTGGGCTTACCTGGTGCTTCAATTCAAATCAAGAATAATCCAGAAACATGGCAGTCATCATTAGTTTGAATCTACCTCTGGTTAAGTGTTACATGAACAAAGTAAAAGGACATTGGTCGGATGGCATGGCTGTATAGAAGACACTAACTCTACTTTGTGCCTCCAGGAAAATAGGGAGAGTCAGTGGCAATCATGATTAAGGATAGAATAATGTGAACATGAAAATTAGATTAACTGCTCCAGGAGCAGAACAAGTATGGGAAGGAGGATGGACTGGGTATCGATGAGATAGCCTCAGGGTTCTAACACTTCAGAATCATCTCTGTAAGCGAGGCCATGAGATGAAGAGTAAAGAAGACAGACACAGATAAAGAAAGACCTAGGACAAATCACAAAGTAGTATCAGTTTCAAAGAAGAGAAAGAATACAACATGTCTGAAAATAAAAGTGAAATTTTTATTTGGACATGTACTGGAATACATTTACAGCCATTGATACAAAGTTTTCAGGGCTTTTATTAAAAGCATTAACATATACCTTTTCTAATCTTCAAAAAGCAGGTAAATTTATAAGACCCAAATGGATGGATTTTTGAGCCAACGTTCCCAGAACTGAAAGAAGCTACATACCATTCAAGTATTTCCACATCCCCAATAATGACTTCTCCTTTAATATGTTGATAAAAAGAGAAAAAAATGATAGTTATAACCTACACAGTAGAATTCCCCACCAGCATACAAACTTATTGAGGGTCAGGACTTTGTTGCTTTATTTGATGTTTATAACCAGAGCTTAGATCTGTGCTAGGGACTTGGCACAGGACTTGGCTAGGAAATGGTGAGTATGGGTCAGCATGCCCAGGTTCTGTACTGAGTGTTTTATTCACATTGTTTATAAACACTTATCCAAGGCTTATGCTCAGTGTTAGTCAACGAATAGGACCTATAGAAATTTGAAAATATCAAATTCATTTGAACCAAATTACCTTTGTCCAATAAAGTCTCACCATCTTATGAGTTTACTTTTTTAAGCACATCATAGTATATGCGGCCTTCTCATATCCCCTCAATGGTTTTACCAGTTGTTCATAGTTCTGCCTTGCTCACAGCCTTCAACCTCCTGCCTTACTCATTCTGTAAGATTATTTTATTACAAAAACTATGCTCATTTTCTTGATAGGCATTCAGATTTTCCTTACATCTTTACTTAATACCTACTTTTATCTTTTATCATACTTAAGGAGACCCATCTAAGATGGGTCTGCGCATGTGTGTGTGTGTGTGTGTGTGTGTGTGTGTGTGTGTATGTGTGTGTGTGTATGTGTGTGTTACTAGGGACCCAACCCAGGGACATTTTACCATTGATCCACACCCACCGCTATTTTCATTTTTTTTATTTGAAACACAGTCTCTCTAAGTTACATTGGCTGGCCTCGTACCTGTGAACCTCCAGTCTCAGCTTCCCAAGTACTGGGATTATAGTCATGCACCACCACACCTGGCCTGAATATCCACCTTTGCATTTCATAAACACCTGCTCTATTTTTCTTATTTCTTGGCCTGCAATTTACTTACTTTCTTTCTTGTATCCTTGATGTCCACTGGCTCCTTATGTACTATCCATCCTCCAATGCAGATTGTGATCGCATAAGACCAAGTCATCAACTGTTTTCTGGTACAATCTGTAGCAGTTAAGCCTGCGGTGAGGTAGAACATCATGGTGGAAACATGTGATAGAAGGAAAATGCTCCCCTCATGGAAGCCTAGAAGCAAAGAGAGAGGAAGGTGCAAGGTCCTAATAAGCCCTTCCATGGCACACCCCCAATGATCTACTTCCTGTAACTGGGTTGACCTCTCAAAGGTTGCACCCTCTTTCAATAATGCCAAAGCTTGGGGACCAAGCCTTTTGCACATATCCTTTGGGGAGCATTCAGATACAAACTGTAGCAGGAAGTTCTTTATCCTTGAACTACATCTCTCGACCTAGCTTCCTATGTATTACTTTGAAATTTATATACTTATTTGTTAAATAAACTACATTAATTTAAAACTATAAATGTGCACTAAAAAAAGTTATAGTGGGGAAAATGCATGTCTTTTTAAATAGTAGATTCTAAAATCATAGAATTTATTTTAACTGTGAATTATACCAGTAAACAGATATTTATACAGTTATAATTTATTAATGTGGGGAAAATGAAAAATAAAAATAAACTATAAACCCAAATAGAACATTTTAGCATTTCTTTTAAAAGATATTCTAAGCCAGGTATGGTGGCACATGCCTGTAATCCCAGTACTTGACAGGCTGAGACAGGAGGATTACAGGTTTGAGAATAGCCTCAGCAACTAGTGAGACTCTCATCAATCTATCAAGACCTTATTTCAAAATAAAAATAAAAAGAGCTGGGTATATAACTCAGAGGTAGAAATTCCCTCGATTCCTTCCCTAGTACCACAAAAACCAAACCAAACCAAACCAAACCAAACAAAAAGATACTCTGAAATAAAGCCATTAGCATTAGACTAACCAATTCTGGTCAATAGACTAGAATGTGATATAATTGAAAGCATTTTGAAGCATAATGATAGAGTAGTCACACTTGTTTGGTATAGTTCCAAAAAATATTGCACATGTAAATGCATCCTGCATACAACCACAATAAAGCAATTTTAATCAGGGAACCAGTGCAATTGTAGAATCTGATGAATATCAATTTTACCTTGGCATTAGAAATGGTTCTATACTTGTTTACTTGAACTAAAGCTCTAGGATGCTTTGAGAAAAATTCTGAATGTTTAACCTCCTACAGTTTCTCTAATTTTCTTAAGGAGTGAAATGATGTTTTTAAGTATACTTTCAAAATATAAAATGCCTACTGATGCATTTGTTTGCTAAATTCAAAAGAATTGGAGCTGACTGGAAAGTAAGCCTTACTTTTTCCAATAGAAGTATATGATGACAAAACCAAAAGAATAAAGCAAGGGTGGGAAAGGGAGCATGATAGTTGTGTGAGTGAAGTGAGTTGTGGAAATCACTGCCTTTGCACACCTGGCATCAGTAAATTAATATTTGGATCAAAGCACAGTGCTCTTGATCATTGACTAAATGTGCTGGAATTTTACTTGTGAGAAGGGATCCAGGGGAAAATGGCCATGGAGATGGGAGAGACTGTGAGTAAAGGGGAGACTCATTCCTTTCCACAGTTCTGCAAGAGCTGCCTGGTTTGAGGTTGCAGTTGGACATGACCTGTCTTGGAAAAGGATAGGAAGTTTGTTGGCAAAATAGGGAATAGAGACAGATTTGAAAGGCCAGAAAAGTTGTGTCATGTCGTTGTTAACCTTCATAATTTTGGAGAAAACAAGGAGTCAGAGATATGTTTCCTTGAAGCCCAGATAAACCCATGTTGCCTTCATGACCTTACAAAACTGGGTTAGTTTTTTTTTGTTGTTGTTAGGGATACTTTCTTTTATCTCAAATGATGCTCTTAAATAAACTTATATTGTTTTTTCTAGGTTTACTTTCTTCCTAACAAATTAATCTGAACTAATATCTTTTTGTAAGACCATGTGGTTGGGAAACCAAAAGAGATTTGTGAAGCAAAATCCCATTTGCAGTACTGAATGTATTAGTCCCTATTTCTGGATGCCTCTCCTGCACTTCATCTGCAGGATGTTTGAGCTGAGTGAAACAGTCATGCTAGTATTTTGTGGCAAAGAGAAGATAGTTTCTGAGGATACTACTTTCTATAGAAACTTTTTTAATGTTTTCCCTGTGGGAATACCCTTAAATTCAACTGTATACCTCCAGAAAAGCAAAAGTACCACAGAACTATTTACATTGTTAAAATAAACTTATATTAACATTTAAGAAATGGGAGTGGGGCATAGTGGAGTAATCCAGTACTTGGGAGACAGAGACGGGAGAATTGCAATTTTAAGGCCAGTCTCAGCAACTTAGACCCTCAGCAATGTAGTGAGGCACTGTTTCAAATAAAAAATAAAATAGGGATGGGGGTGTCTAGTTCAGAGATAGAATGCCCCTGATTCAATACCTAGTACCTCCCCAACACCCCCCCCCAAAAGAAAAATGAATTGGGAACAAAAGGAAGAAAGGGAGGGAATAAAGCTGAAAAAAATCAAATGAAAATGCTAACTGGAATTTGCATTATAGCTTAGCCTCATCTATGCAATGGATTTCATTTGTATTATTTACATAGAAAAAAATATGTATCATTTAGGTTTGTCATATGCTCCATTTACTCTTAAGATTTTAAGAAAATTAAAATAGAGATATTCTATGAGCTACTTCAGATTTAGTGGTAGATCTGGGACTGGAACATTGGTTTTCTGGCTTGTCTGTGCATTCTTTGAATTAGGAGTTCCATTAAACACAACTTGGGTTTTAGACAAATGTCTATAGAAAAAGACTATTTCCACTGCATGTGACTTAGTGGGAGTGTGACAGTTGAGGTTCTGCAGATAAGCAGCAAGAATGTAAAGTGCAAAACAATTCTCACCCTCAGGTCAATATTTTAAATATGTTATTCTGTGCTTTAGGTTACAGTGAATTTTTGCACATGCAAGAAATTCTGCTTAGGTAAAATGTAGTGCAAATTATTTTCCTTTTTATAATTAATAAGTGGCCTTGAGGAATCAAAATCGCTGAGTAGTATGATAAAGCACTTGTTACTGTAGATACATTTATCCAAAGAAATATATATATATATATATATTTATATATTTGCAATGAAAATCTCTTCAGCTCTATGCTATCATAGAGGTAATTCTTTTTTTTCCACCTTTTAAATACCAGAGCATGTAAATTACCCAGTAATACTCAAAACGGAGCTTGGAGACACTCAGGAAAAACGCTGCTTTACACAGAAGCAACTCTTAGATGTCTAGGCTCAAATGTTCGTAGTCAGATTTGACTCCTTTAGATAAATGAACAGAGCACTCAGCTACTCATAGAGGAAGCAGACACAAGATGCACAAAATGTTCTTTTGAATTGCAATACAGAGGCTGTTCTTATGGGATTTTTACTGTACCTACCTGTAAATGATATGTATGGCTACCTGCACAGAAAACTCAATTTGGTTTTAAAATATCTAAAATTAATATATTGAATAATTTGCTTGTTTTCATTTAAAAAACATAAGGTGAGCACTCAAATCCTTGAATAGCACTTCATGACAGACTATGGGGGCAGATGGATCTGAGTTTGAATCTTTATAAACAACTTCCAACTCGAACAAATTGTTTGACTCTAAGACTCAATATTTTCATCAATGGTTTGGAGACAATGTATTCTTCATAGTGGTGTTATGAGAGGGCAATTTTGAAAAAGGCACACACTGTGCCTGACACAGTTGTGCACTTAATAATTGTAGACTTATCAACCTAGAAATTTGTTATTGTTGGATAAAGGATGCTACAAATTTTCTAATATCAACAACTCCATCATTAACCTCTCTAGTCAGACATGGAGGATACAAGATTAAACCGATTTATATATTTAGAAGAAATGTCTCTTATTTGTGCCTTCATGAATGGATATACAATAGCTTCTGGCAACCTGCAAAGGAAGAATTTTCTGGTGAGATTCGACTGCACATAGGTCCTTGCCTGGCACCAGACTGCAGGAAAACAAATCAATGCTTTATCATCCATGCCTAGTCACTTCTATCTGTAATATTATTAATACCTTTAGAGAAAAGTAAAAGATGGTCTTCTTGGAATTGTCTAGGAGTATTCCCTTTAAATCTGAAGTCTTCATTTTTTTTTGTTTTGCAAACTATATTAGATATAGTTTTAACATAATCCTTGTAAGAAGAAAAAGATTGATTAATTTACTGCTGACAAGAAACCACATTCTTTTTGTTTTTCTGAGAGAATGCATCTGCTTCCTATTCCAAGCGTGGTTCTACTTACAACCTAATTGCCCTATCCCACACTGCTCTATTATTTTCTGAGTCTGAGTCCGCATTTTAGGCCAATCATCGAAGAGTTCAGGAAGAGAAGGCTTGGAAATTGAAGGCTACACATATACATACTAGTCTCATTATATATACATCAGTATAGCTGCTTCATATTTTGTAAGCATGAAGTTGTATGGTTTAGGCTTGTCCTTACAATTTCCTGAGATAGGTTAGAATTATTGTCTCCATATGAAGTGTGATATTTGTCATATAATGATAAATGGTTGAATTATTTATGCACTCTCTTTCAAGCTTACTTTGCTTCTTTCTCTGAGTCTTGGAGCTATATCACAATAGTTTTCCCAGATGTATGAAAGGAGAATTTGAGGGGAAAAACATTCAGGCAGCATTAGTTTTTAGTATTTTTAATGTTGCAACAATTATTAAAAATAGTAATTTATTGAGTATCTTAAAGACATTATAAGAAATGAAATACCATTTAAAGAAATCTTACTTATGTAAAAGCTAAAGTTCAGATTTCTATGCTAATGTAGTGAGTTAAGTTGTGTTGCAATGTTATTCCTTAGAACATCACCAGGGCTGTGCTTATCTCAGATAAGATGTGCATTCTATCACAAATGAGAGTTGGAGGGTTTAGAAGATTGGACTCTTGGAAGCAGCTATATTTTGGTGCTTGGTGCCTTTGGCTGAACAGACTTTAGTTTCCTTTTTTTTGTGGTACTGGGGATTGAACTCAGGGACATTCTACCTCTGAGCTATACCCCCAGCCCTATTTTTTATTCTTTATTTTGAAACAGAGTCTCACTAAGTTGCAGAGTGCCTAACTAAGTATCTGAGGCTGGCCCCGAACCCGTATCCTCTGATCTTAGCCTCCCAAATGCTGGGATTACAAGCATGCACCACCACGCCCATTTTTTTTTTCTTTAAAAATCAAGTCTTCTTAATGACTGAGTAAAATTCCATTGTGTACATATCCCATAGTTTTGTAATCTATTCATCTGTTGATGGACATCTTGGCTGGTTCCATAGTTTGACAATTGTGAATTGTGCAGCTATAAACATAGATACACATGCATCTGTCTAATAGTTTGGTTTCCATTCTTTTGGGTAGATACCCAGAAGTGGTATTGCTGGATCATATGGTAGGTTCATTCCCATTCATCTGAGGATCCTCCATACTGTTTTCCAAAGCAGTAGCACTAATTTGCAATCCCAACAACAATGTATTAGGGTTCCCACTTCTCCACACCCTCACCAGCATTTGTTGTTGCTAACAATCACCTAACAATGATGTATAATTACAATGCACCAATTATTATAAAAAAATCTTTAATTAGGGACACACAATCTTTTATATGCTGAGCATTAAAAAACTAACAAAAAACCTCTTAATGCAAATGTTAGTACAAGAGTTGTATCCTACTTCAAGACAGAATCATCAACCCAAGAATTACACGAGGAGAAATCAGTTCATAATCCTCCTGCCAACTGATCTCTTCTAAATACCACTTCCATCTACTGTATTTCTAGAATGATGTTAATTTACTAAACATAAAACCTTGAACATTATTAAATAAATAGCTAATTTGTCTTCAAATAATGTTACTGGAAACTTCAGTCTGTCATATTATACAATCCTAATGTCATCATTTGAAACTGAACAAAAGGTTCAGACAGGTGATTTAACTTCACTAAAGTCATGGAGCTAATAAACTGTAGTAAGAATTTTAAATTTAGGATATATAACTTTAAGCCTAGCATTAATTCAATCATGTTATATTTGAATTTCACTATATTATAAGATTTGATTGAATTTTGAAGAGAAATACAAACTTATTATTCTTTATTAGTCTTAGTCTATTTCCTCAATGGCTAAAACTAATGATCTACTTAGTTGCTAAGGGCCCCTCTCCAAAGGCAGAGGCCCTACCTTCTTCTTTGTACATTCTGAGCATTTAATACAGGGTTCTGCATAAATAGGCTTGTGGTAACTCTTGGCTTAGATGTGTTGGACCATTCTTCAAACCAAATATATGCCAAGTCTCAGATTGTTGACCCTAAAAAGTACACCAAATATATAATTTTCCTAGAAAAAATAGAAATGTTCACTTATTGTATTGAAAGATTTCTTGTTTCTAATTCATTTTAATGTGTCTGAGTATTTCCTAAATTATACCACAAGAAAATGCTTTTGAGAAATATATGAGGCTTACTCTAGGAAATAGTGGCATTAGTCATGAAATTCTTCCTGTGAGTTAATTTCATACTTCTTTCTTTACATATGGATGTCGAATTAAGAAAACATTAATAGAACTACGGCAAGGCTTGTGGCAGTCTGATGAATAATAAAGAATGTTTATTCTTTGTACTGTATTCCACATACTGTAATATTCTATGTACCTGAGTCTATGAAATAGAAACTTAGGAGGTTAAAAGTCACTATAACTTTTACAAAGAGTCTGAGGGAAACAACTGACAAGGTGTCATGCTTAGATATAGGATGTCCCATAAAGAGTTAATGTATTAAGCTCAATATTGATATTTTTATGTCATGAAAGTTGTAATCTCATCAGTGGATAAATACATTTTAATGGATTTATCTGGATGGAAATCCAAGGCCGTAGGGTGTGGCTGAAGAAAGTAGGTCCCTGGGGGTGTGGCCTTAGGGATTGTGCTCCTTTCTTTGAATTCCCTTACTTGCTTATTCTTTCTTGCTTTTGGATTACATGATGTGAGGAGCAGAGCCTGTGCACTCTCCTTCTCTCTACTCCCTGCCACCATGGTCTGAGATCCACGGTCCCCAGTCTGATATGGACTGAATCCCAAATTCCCAAGGAAACCCTGAGAAAATAAATCTTCTTTCCTCTAAGCTATGGGGTCAGTCATTTAGTATATAGCAATGAGAATGCTGACTAAAAAAGATAATCTTCAATTTTATCATATACATTCATGATATCCACCCCTCATTGTATTACTTTCAAATAATGCTAGTACATTACTGAGAAACTCTGAATACGAAGTCTAACATTTATCTGCAGATATCATAGATCCTGATAATTTTAAAAGAATTCAGTTCATGCATGAGCTGCTAAATGCAAGTGACTCCTTTCTTTGCTTGAGTAACAATGAAAAATCTTACTGATGGTAGGTACAGAGATTAAAATTTTCCTAAAAATTTTGATGAATTAGATATATTAAGAAAAGCCACTTATTCACATTTTCTTCTCATTTATGAAAACCATAAAAAAGAGTTGCATCTGTTTATCTGAATATATTGTTGACATCATCAGAGAAATTATAGAACTGTATTCAAATAAAAACCTTACATACATACATCAGCAACAGCAAGGCTCCCTAAAGTAGTATCTACAAATATTGATTGACCCTTACTATATGCTAGAGACTTTTAGGACCCTAGAGGAAAATGACAGGAAACCAAAGGGCCAAAAATAAAATTCCTTTTCTTACAGAACTGACATCATTCTGAAGAGACAGACACAAAATAATCCATTTCCACTTGTGATAAATTTTGCAAAGGAAAAGTCCTTTGTGCAATAAGGATATAAAAAAAAGAACTTAAATTGCTACTGGTGGATCTCCTTTAATTTAAAAAAATTCAATAACAGTTTGGTTTGAAAGTCCAGGAAGTATTGTGTTGCTGTGGGTGGCAGTTCTGAGCAGTGTGAAAGAACATTTCTTTTTTGTTCAGAAGTTGGTTTGAGGTCATTGTCTCACTTCCCTGACACATGTTTAGATGTTTGTTAAAAAAATAAATAATCACATAATATCACAGCTTGAAAATTATAAAACTGACTTTCTGATTCCTCTCTTCTTTCAATTGAGAAAGGTGAGCCTCAGCATGTCATTTCTGCACAGATTTGCAAGTGTAGGCCAAAGAGTATTATAGTGAAAAACAAGAAATATCAAAGAAAAACTCATGTGTGCTCATTTGAAAGCATGGTCATATAGGTCATTTCATGTTTTGGCCAAATGGAGTAGATAAAAGAAATGAATGCATTAACCATATGAGTCAACACCACTCTATCAAGAAAGCTATATACTTAGCTTTTACATATATTTATCACACAATAGAAATACTACCAAAATTTGCATGTGATAAGTATTTAGAAAAATATCTTATCAGTTTTTAATTTTCAAATAACACAATCACTTTGTGTTTTAAAACCTGTTTAAGCCAAACTATCTACAAATATCACAAAAACAACCCACTTAAATTGGATCCTCTGGAATCTAGTTTGAAATGGAGGATTCTGTGAGGTCCACAGGGCTTCCCTCAGGAGGTGAAGAAGGCAGATCTGCAGAGGATTCTGGGGAGTGCTTCAGCTGAATGATAGTTAGATGCCACAAAAGGATCACTTGATCCTAGGGGAGCTCTGGGGTTGTCTCAAATTGAGCAAAAGACACCAAGCCTTTCTATTTCTGTGTCAACCACACATAATCTTGAGCAATTGCTAGTAGGAAGACTCAACTGGGAGCTGTCAGCTATTGGTAGATATTTTTAGCAGCTGGAGGAGAAATGCTGGTCCCCACATAGGAGACTTGGTAGGACAGCATGGTAATCTTTTTAACCACGTACAATTATAAAATATGCAATATAACTTAGAGCATATCCTATCACTTCAAATGAAAATAAGTTACATATATTTGAAACTATTTTTTATCCTAAAACTGCATTTTTAATGTACTTGCATTTTTATTATAGGGAGATCTATTTTAAAAATCTCAACTATTGAACAACTTCACCCATCAATAATAACTCAGAAAAACCACACTTAATAAATAAAAGGATGCTGAATGGACAAAAATGATAACATAATGACTAAAATTTTAAAATAGGAGGAAATTTTTACAGGAGTGCCTGTAATAGTATTATTTCATTTGTTACTCAACCAGGGTACAAAACTCATAATTTATTTTTTGTTAATGAAGACATTGAAGCTGAAAGAGATGAGGTAACCTAAGGAGATGGCAGAAGTTTGAATTAAGCCATGTTTTTTATTTTGATATCAGGTCACTATCGGTAGACAGAATTACTCTGGTAATTGTAATGAAGAGAAGGTAGGAATTCATTCATCAGAATCTAAGCATCTAATTCATAAACATCTTGTTTCAGTCCACTGAATTCAAGTACACTTTTTTTTTCCTTTGAGAAGGGGTCTTGATATGATACCCAGGCTGCCCTTGAACTCCTGGGCTTATGTTCCTACCTGAACCTCCTGAGAATCTGGGACTACAGTTACATTCACCACTATGCCTGCCTGCATGTTCTGCTTAAATCCATAAAATCCAAGACTATAAAAAAAACCCCTTTATCAAAGAGAAAATACTCAAGTTCCATATTAAGATAAATTTGATTGACTTTTCAAACTCAGAAAATATCAGTCCCATATTGACGTGGTGGCCCACACCTGTAATCTCAGTACTTGAGAGGCTGAGGCAGGAGGGTTATGGGTTTTAGGCCAGACTCAGCAACTCAGCAAGACCCTATTTCAAAATAAAAAATAAAATACAGCTGGGGGGTGTAGCTCAAAGGTAGAATTTTCCTTGGGTTCAATCCCAAGTAACACACACACACACACACACACACACACACACACACACACAAAGTCAATCTCATATTCCTAGAGGCAGTTATGTCCAGTTAATAGTAACTTGGTTATAATCGTAGATTATAAAGAGTCAACAAATACTTTGAGTGACTATAATGTAACAATAGCTGTTATAGATGCTAGGAATCAGTCATGAAGTAGGAGTGCTATTTTCTCATCTCATGAGGTTTATATTCTGGTGAGAAATAGGAAAACTAGTTGATGTGATTATTAGAAATAGAAGAAAGAGCTTTGGAGAAAAACAAGGGAATACAATAGGTTGGGAAATAAATATCTATGAAAAATAAATATTTCTATTGGATACAAGTGATGAGAAAAGGCTAGTTACTCAAAAACCTAGGGGAAGCACATTCCAGCCAAAAGGTTTCCTGAGATGGGGATGAAGTTCAGGGAATGAGGAGGTAGTGCCATTGATGTGGCTCAGAAAGTGAAGCAAGGCCAGATCAGGAAGACCATAATAAGATAAGGAGTCTGTTCCTTATGCCGGTTTCAATGAGAAGCTATTGGATTTAGAAAGGGAAGTGAGCTCATTTGATGAATTCTTTTAAAATATTACCTCAGCTCCTTCCTGGGCACTATGCTAAGGAAGGAAGACTTCTTTGTTGTACTGACTATGTGAAAGCTAAAGGTTTTTTTTTGTTTGTTTGTTTGTCAATGATGTCTTTAGCATTTATTTTTTAAGCAGTAGTCCATCCCATATGAAGCAAAATAAAAGTAACCATATAAACACTTAAACTTATCAGTTCTGACCTAACTCAACCGAGAAGAATGTAAGAGCCATGGATTTTAGATTTTTGTCACTGTCATTATCAACATAACCCCTGGAAGTTCCACTAAAGATTTACACATTGCCTATATTTGAAGTATATGGAGTGTAATGGAAATTTTTATGTTTATTTAGAGTCAATATGTAATCAAGAGAAAAAATCATTTTGATAATACACGTTAATTTCTAAATTCTACAACAAATATCACTGACCAACAAAAATATACCAAGCCAGTGTTAAGATTTGTAATATTATAATATTAAGGTTATTGGATACTTGCTATTATTTTTTCTTTCAACATCCATCTACAAATTATATAACACAAGATAGTTCTATATATGAATATATCTATTTTTTTAAAGTATCCATCTGTGCACTTTCAGTAAGTTTGGTGAATGCAAAATGCATATCTCTTTGTCACCCAGCACATAGTACTTTGAAGATGGTAAATATTCAATTACTTTTTGGTGAATCATGGCCTACTAGAATGATAATGAATATTTCTCTTTTTCCAATGAGTCTCAAAATAAGCTATCATTTATTTGATAATTATTGTATGCCAGGCTTTGGTCCTAACATGGAGTGATTGTGTGTATGAAAGCAACTTCATAGTCAGAAAAATTGTTGCAACTATTCAGTTTTTAATTTTATAACTCAGAATTTGCCTCAGCAAATTCTTCTTTTGGGAAATTTACAGTGCAATTTGGTCATAACATTGATTTTTTAGTCTGTACTTCCCTAAACATAGTTCAATGAGATTATTTCTCAGTTCAAAGCTTTCCCACTATGATACTTGATGTTTGTTTCTTGTTCATTTTCATTAGATTTGGTTCAATATTTTCTCCTGAAGCCAATTTCATTTAAGTCATAATCTTTTTTCTAGCTTAAAAAACACACTATTCACTTCAGTTTTTGATCAAAGTATGATAAACCAACATAAGTAAATTGATTTATAGAATTCTAATCAAAATGTGGCCTTGACATGGTAGTTATTTTACTTAAATTTAAAATAGCAGATTTATTTGCATTCTTTTTGAAATATTGAGTAAAGCATAGAGTTTTCTCATCTCTTAGAAGCCTCTTTGGAGAATTATATTGAGAAGATCTCTTTTGGAAGTTAAATCAATGAATAAAATCACACTGTACACTCTGTAGAGAAAGAGAGTTCATTTGGTAAAATTCCTTTTAAAGGGTCAAACAGCAAACATTTTAGGCTTTGCAAGTCAAAGGCAAACTCAAGAATATTATGGAAACATATAGAAAGACGAAGTCAATTTTCACAAGATTCTTCTTGATGAAATTCAAAATACAACAACAACAATAATAACAGATACAATTTTGGTAATATAGGTCAACTAATGAGAATGAAATAATTAAAGAAAAATACTTTTATTAATTGTGATTCAAAGTTAGTGTTCCTTATAAACAAATCAATTACAAATATCCATTTGTTAAAAACTTCTTAGATTGGAATCATACAAAAACAGGTGGAGGCAGAAATGGCCTAAGATGTAGGTTTCCATTTTCTAGTAGGATTAAGAGTAGATTTAAGTAGCCCAATGAAGAATGACCAGGATGATTTCTCTCAGTAGTGATTTATTTGAATGTGCCTTTATTTTGCCCTAATTTTTGACATGTATTTTCACCAGGCATATAATGCTACAGCATATACTGGTTTCAGTGCTTTAAATACATCATCTTTTTAGATTAATTCTATGTTTTAGGTGAGAAATCAGATCTTAGTCTTATTATCATTCAGTTTTCTTTGATTTTTTTTGTCTTTGTGTTTCAATAATTTGCCGTAGTAGTTGTGTTGTTCTTTACATTCATCCTGCTTGTCCATGTTTTATAGCTTTCATCAGTTTTGGAAAAATCAATGTTATCTTTGCAAATATAGATACTGCCTCATTCCTTCTATTCTATTTTTCTTGGACTCCATTTGGAATAGATCAACCAATTAAATCTTATATAGGTCTTATTCTTTCGTTTTTCTCTACTTATTTTTCACTAGGTATTTTATACTGACCCATCTTCAACTTTAACAGTCTAATCTTCTTTGTCTTAATTACTGTTAAACCCATACGAGTTCTAAAATTTCCCATTCATTATTTTTACAAATTCTATTTCTGGTGAATTTCTCCATCTTTTTATTAATATTATCTCATTACATTTATTTTCTGTAATATGAACCATGACTTTAAAATCCTTTCATATAACCATAATATCTTTATCTCCTGTTTTCTTTTGACTTTAGTCAGTTCATCTCCTTTCTTGTCATTTTTATTGAGAAAGACTTGTAGCTGACTTATGATTTTCTGTGAATGACACATATTTTGTATTTGTTCTATTGTTGCCACTTCTACTAACCCCAAGACCTTGCACCATTAATTACTGCCTATTTCCTGAATAGTCAATCCACTTATCTTCCACTGATACATCATCCTTCCAAGGACAATTTCCAATAATTTCTATGAAGAAGACAAACAAACAAAATCCTATGCTATCCTGTCCTAGACACATTATAGTCTAATGTCTTCATGACTGCTGAATCTAAACTCCTGACCAGCACTATCTGGCAGACCTACTATCTATGATGATGGAAAGGTTGTACATATCTGCTGTTCAATATGATAACCATCCTCCACATGTGGCTACCGAAGTATTGGAAATGTGGAATGATGAAGGAAGACCTGACTGTTTAATTTTATTATTTTTAAGTTATACAATTTAAATAATATTTTGACCAGGAAGCACTATATTGGATAGTGTATCACTACAACTTAATTTTTATCTTCTTATAAGATGCTATGCTATCAAAGTTAAAACGTGTCTATAAACTAACTCTCTCCTCATACAAAATATGCATTTTTCTGAATTCCTCATTTTTGTTAATGGAATTACCATTCACTGGAGCAAAATGTTCAGATTCTATGTGATGTATTAGGATTCATTCTGAAATGAAAGGGTCATGACCTTTGAATCAAACACACCTGGCTTCAAACAGGACATCTCCATTTCCTTGCCATTTGGCCTTGAGCAAATTAAATAACCTGCAAGAGTCTCATTTTTTTTCATTTGTAAAATAGAAATAAATATGTGTATCACAGAAGGCTATTATCAAGATTAAATGGCATAGCATATGTAAAACACCTGGCATTGTGCTGGGCATATAAAGCATACATATTTCATAAATACCCATTACCTCTTTTCTTGCTTCCCATTTCAAATATATGAACAGATCCTATTGATCTACAGCTGGAATATTTTATGACTTTTTCTTTTCTATTCCCACTAAATAAGTTCTTATTAATTTTCTCATCAAATTTTTCTAGTAGAGCAACCTTGTTATCAACACGTTTTCCTAGTTCTCCTTAAGTAATCATCACTCTTTCTCAAATTCATGCTCCAAATTCTTACACAATAGCCTTCCAAAGCAGGTTTGTTCCGGTCACTTAATGATTATTGTTGAACACATCTACTATACATGATGTAATTCTGTGTGGCATGATTCTTTCCTCCTATGTGAGTGGTATCTCATGTGATTTCATAGTGCAACTATTCTGCACCTTTAAATGTGTATCTTTGGGGTACACTATTTTGTTTTTAGGTAAATATAACTCTCATGTATTTATTTTTATATTTATAGCACATTTTAAAAATTAACAATAATCTATCTACTTTTCTGTTGACAAACATCCAAGGCTACTTTGAACTTCCTAGCATATTTTTATTGTGCACTCTTCTGACTCCTTTTCTAGAATATATACCTATAGCATGTAATAAGGTGAATGAATCATAAGTGTATAGCTTATTGATTTTTTTTTCAGTGCTGGGGATGGAACTAAGGTCTTTGTGCATGCTAGGCAAGCCTCTACTACTGAACTATTTTCCCAGCCCCAGGATTTTATACCTTCAGGCTAATCATTAATAATTTGAAAATCTGAAATGATCCAGAATAAAAACACTTTAGAGTACTGACATATTTCTAAAAGTAAAAAGTTCTACATTTACGTGATGGCTCTCAGTTAAAATGCAGGCACACTAAAATATAAACTTATCTTCAAGGAATGTGTATGTGATATACATGCATATGTATCACATAAGTGAATTTCTGATTCATAGTAGAGTCCCAACACTGCTAATGATTTTATAAGAAAATCCAAAACACTTCTTGTCTCAAACATTTCAGATATAAGATATCCACACTGTGTGTACACCTTTATAACTTCCAGCCAGAATAAGGTAGAGAATAGTTCCAGTGCTTCAGAAACCCCCTAATGCCCCTCTCCTCAGGAATGCAGTACTGTATTCTATCAGTACTGATTTGTTTTTCAACCTTTATGTGTACTAATTAATCTTCTGGGTGTAGACTCTTTTCCTAAATATTATGCCTATAAGATTCATCTAAATTCTGCATAGAAGGAGGGCCATAGGCTTTCTCTTCCACTTCTCATTGCACTGGGGGTATCACAAAATGGGATACTCAAATTAATAGAATAATCAAAAGCAGTGGAAGAGTGGCATATACTTCATATGATTTTCAAAATTTATTTATACATTCTATATTTGATGGCACATTTGAATTATTTCTAGTTTCTTACCATTAAGAGCAAAAGTGCCCTGGAATTACATATGCATTCATTTTTGTTGAGATTTTACATGAGCAAAATTGTTAAATCATAGGATCCATACATATTTAATTATAGTAGATTTTGTTTTTCAGAGTGAGTTACTGTTATAGTTTAGATCTAAAAGGTGTTGAAATCTTGGTTTCTAGCCTGTGGCACTATTGGGAGGTGGTGGAAACTTGAGGTGGAGTCTAGTTGGAGGAAGTAGGTCACTGTGAGTGTACCCTTGAAGTGATATTTTGTCCCAGTACCTCCCCCATCTGCTTCCCATTCTCCATAAGGTAAATACTTCTCTTCCAACAAGAGCTTCTCGCCATGATGTTCTGCTTTGCCAAAGGATCAAAGCAACAGGGCCAGTGACCATGAACTGAAATCTCTGATAGTGTGAGCCAAAATAAATCTTCCCTACTTCTAGTTGATCTTCCCAAATATTTTGTCACAGTGATGAAAAGATGACTATCACAGTTTCTAAACTGTAATCTTGCAGAAAATGTATGAGTTACAGTAGCTCATATCTTTGATAATATTTAATATTCTGATAGGTTTGTGGTGATATCACATTATTGTTGTGCTATTTTACTGATAAATGTTTTATAGTATCTTTTCATATGATTAATAGCATTTGGCATCCTTTTTGTAAAGTGCCTTTTAAATATTTTATTAGTTTTATTTTGTCTTTTTTACATTTATAAAACTTTTCACATAGCCCAAAACAGATTATTTGTTGAGTGTATATATTGCAAATACATTTGCTGGCTCTGTGACTTTTTTTCTCCACTTAATGTATATTTGATAAAAATAAGTTCTAATTTTTCATAAGGTATACTTTTTAGATATTTCTCTTTTTGGTGGTGATGTTATAATCCGTTGTTTGATACAATAAGTTCATTAAATACTCTCCTACTTTTTTGAAGTTCTATTGTTTTAAACATTATGCATATTTTTATAATATTATTCATTTAGAATTAATTTGTGTGTATGGTATGGAGTAGGGTCATGGTTTACTTTGTTTCTATATGAATATTCAATGAACCCACTACCATTTATTGAGAAGACAAATATTTCTACCTCTGAATTGTGTAGGTGACTTCATCATAAATAAGATTATTATATAGTTGTATGTGTTCTGAAATCTGCATTATTGTATTCTCTGACATTGCAATATTACTTTATTTTATACTAGTATCAACTGTATGAATTTGAATAGTTTAAGTTTTTGAATTTCCAAATATATTTTAGGATTAGCACACAAATATACAGAAATTATCAACTAGAATTATATTAAATGTGCATTGGACTTAGAATTGAGAAAGAAATAACATCTAAATAATATTGCTATTTTCAGTATCAAGAGGTGACTATCTACTTAAGTTTTGTGATTTTTTTATACTTTTATTAATACACCACAATTATACATCAGAGTAAGGTTCAATGTGATACAAACATATACGTACACATCTCTTGATGTACTTCCCTCTGTATCCCATCAAGCTACCTCGTCCTCCCTTTCTACATGCAAGTGAAAAAGGTAGTAATGCATTTATGTATTGCCAAAGCATTATTTAAATTGTTTCATTCCTCAATCCTCCTTTCTTCTACCCACCTCTGTCCCCTAAACTCCTTCCACTATTCTGCTGATCTCTTGTAACCTTTACCAATCAATCTGCCAGCAATGAATGGATACAAGTAGTAGACATGAGACTCCCGGGTCAAAAATGAATCACATTCAAGACCAGAATTCAATGTTTCTGTACCAATTACACAATCTTTATTTCCACAGTATGATGCAAAGAGGTTCAGATGACATTTAACATACAGAGACTTTTTTTGTAGAAGGCAGACCCTGAGCTTTGAAGACCAGATCTTTTATTTATTTATTTATTTATTTATTTATTTTTTTTGCGGTACTGGGGATTGAACTCAGGGGCATTCTACCTCTGAGCTATACCCCCAGCCCTATTTTTTATTCTTTATTTTGAAACCGAGTTTCACTAAGTTGCGGAGTGCCTCACTAGGTAGCTGAGGCTGGCCGCGAACCCGGATCCTCCGGTCTCAGCCTCCCGAATGCTGGGATTACAAGCGTGCGCCACCACGCCCGGCCCACCAGATCTTTTATGATGATTGTTAAATACACCTGACTTTAGCCACAGAGGAAGACCATTTATTATAGTAAAGATTAAGCCCATCTTCACCTTATTCTAAAAGGAGACACTCCTTTTTTCAGACTGTTTGTTATCTATTTATCCTTGAAAAGATATGTGAAGAAAATGCAGTCAGTGTCTCACCTACAAGGGATCCAGAAACAATAAAGACCCATAGATAATTGTCTCTCAACAAGGGATAGAAACAATTAAAAATTGAGGCATTTATAGGCAGGAAGCATGCTGAGAAGTTTACCCATTTGCAAACATGGTCTACTTCTTATAGAGAAGAAGAGTAAGTCATAGAAATGACTCAAGTGTAGAGAGAACAAACCCATGAGCCACGGAAGAAAACTTCAAGGGAGCAGTACAGGTGACAGGTGTCAGGTGTCGAGCTGGGTTTCATGATTATATGACTGATATGTGGCTCCCATTCTCCCAGCCTGAGATGGAAATGTCTACCACTCTCCATATCACCTTTGAGCAACAGATAACTTGTCATTTAGATAATAATTTATGGGTATTTGAGAAGCCAAATAATTTGTTCCTTCAGTGAACAGATTTTCAGACTGATATGAGAAATCCGGGAGTTGTAATTTGAGGCATCTCATAAGTATCTGATTAAGGATTAGGCAAGGAGATTGTATAACTTGAGCTGATGCCATAATGGGATGAGACTTTGGGGTCTTATTTGGGGGAGTTGGTATGTTTTGCATGTGGCAGTGATACAAATCATTAAGGAGAATGGGAAACTGTGGAGAGTGTATTTTCCAAAGATGACAACAACAACTATATATCCAGCCTTACCTGTGTATCTGTATATTCACACCTGCTTATATATATTGTGGTTTATTATTCCATCCATTGACAGTTAGAGACTATGTCCTTAATCCTTGTATCTCAGTGAGTTTGTGCTTTGTTTATAAAATGATGGAGAACTGACATTGGTGACTCGGGGTATCTAGTGTGGTCAAGATGTTTCCATATTTCCTTGTTAAATGAGCCTCTTCAACTTGAAGACTCCAATTTCCACATAAGAAATCTGACTCTTCAGTGCCTACAGTACTATGTGGAGCTCAAACACTTGGACAAACCACATGTGACCTTGTTGGCAATCCTAGTCTTAGATTTTCCCAGCACAGGAAACATGTTGCCATGCCAACCTTCATTCAGTCTTTGGTGTTGTTGTATTATGAATGTGGGGATTTAACTTACTTGATAGGTTTTAGCATATGCAATTTTTATTATTTTTAGTGTTTTGGCATCTCTTTCTGCAGGTGACGGAGTTATTCTAAAGTGATTCTGTAGCAATTTTTTTCTTATTTTTTTGCTATGTCAAAATGCTATATTCTTATGTTGATATTTCCTGTCCCAGATTGAGAGTTAGCCACTTCATATTACTTTGTGTGAAAAATCACATTTTAAAAACACAAGCTTGGTACTGTGGATGACCACAGTAAGTACGATGTTAATTACAAATGATGAGAGAAGGCATTCCTTGCATTGTTCCTTTTCTATGGTGAAAGCATTTATTCTTTCACTACTTAAAATGAAGTTATTTGTAGTTTTTTAGATCCACTAATAAGATTAAGGATGTTTACTTCAATTCCTAGTTTTCTAGAATTTCTAAAATGAATAAATGCTAATATTTATCAAACACTTTCCTTATAATCAATTGAGATGATCCTAAATATTTTGTCATTAACTGACAAAACTATAATAAAATATATAGTTTTTTTTCAAATGTTAACCTAGGTATGTATTTCTGTAACAGATCTCAGTTGGTATGATGTACAGTCATTTTATACATTAAATTTGGAAAAATTTTCTTAGGAATTTTTTCATCAATATTCACAAGGGACAGTGGTCTATAGTTTTCTTTGCTTGTAATGCATTTGGTGTTTGTATAAAAGCAATGCTGGCCTCATAAAACAAATTAGGAAGAATTTGCTTCTCCAATTTTCTGGAGGTCTTTGTAGAAGTGGTATTTTTATTGTTTCATCTTTAATTTTTAAGTATATTTCGTTTAATAGACCACCTAGGCCTGCATATAGAGTTTTCCTTTTTGGCTTTCTCTCCCTCACTTCCTTTTTCCTTCCTTTTTACCTTCCTTCCCTCTAGTAAAATGTATCTCCAAATTTGTTTTCAATAATTCAAAAATACTATCAATTTTATACTGTCTTCTTTAATAGATTTTTTCCATTTCAAAATGTTTAAGTTTTTTCCCAATCTTTCTGTTATTGATTTCTGATTTAATTTTCTTTCTGACAGAAGGCATGTTTTGAATGGCTTGAATTCCTATAATTTTTTGGAGACTTGTTTTATAGATTAACATATGATTTATCTTGGTAAGTGTTCTATGAGCATATGAAAAGAATGTGAATGTGCATTCTTGTCACTCTGAAGCTCATTATGATGTATAATTATGATACACCACTTTAGTTAATATGTGAAAATACCAATGTCAATCTCAGTACTCTGTATAGGAAGGAGGGGGTTGAGGAGGGGATGGGGGGGGCTAAGTACTGTGTGCATATATGTCACTGTCAACATTATTTACATTATGATGTGAGACTATAATGCATCAATAAAAACATATTAAGATAATTACATGTACCAATAAAAGTATATTAAATAAGAAAACACAATCACATTTTTTGTTTGTTTGTTTCTTTGTGGTACTGGGTGTTGAATCCTTTGAGCTATACACTGGCCCTATTTTATGTTTTATTTTGAAACAGTCTCACTAAGTTGCTGAGCATCTTGCTAGATTGCTGAGGCTGGTCTCCAATCTGAGTTGCCCCTGTCTCAGCCTCCCAGATCCTGGAAGTAGAGGCATGTACCACCATGCCTGAATATAATCACAAATTTTTACCTACCAAGTTGCCATTCTAGTACTCTTCATTTCTTTGTATGGGTTCCTGTTTCTATTTGCTGACATTTTCCTCTTGCTTAAAAGGTTTCCTATAACTATCTTTGTCATACCAGTTTTCTGGTGATGAATTCCTTCCTTTATATGTCAGATAAAGCATCTTTTTGCCTTTATCTTTGAAAGATATTTTCACTGATTAGAAAATTTAAGGTGAACAGGCATTTTTATTTCAGTACTTTAAATATTTCATCAAGTTTGAGAGATCTTCAAAATTTTATTTTAATATTGTTCTTTCCCTCTCCCTTCCTTGCAGATAGCCTGATTCCATCAAAGTGGCTTGCCAGAATATGTGCAGCAGCTCACGGACACTAGCTTGCTTATTTCAATTATCTACCTATCTTCCACTCATCTATTTATTGTTCTTTTAATTTTAGGTAGTTTTTATTGGTGTATGTTTGAGTTCACTATATTTTTCTTCTATAATATCTAATCAGCCATTAAGATCACCTTCTCTTGTATTGTTTTATTGTCTCAGACCTCCATGTCTAGAGATTTGATTAACTTATTTTTAATACAGTGCTAATTTTTCTACTATTCTTTTGGATCATATGGAATATTTAATAATAACCTTTAATGCCTTTGTCTGCTAATCTAATAACTGTATGAGTTCTGATTCATTTTCTATGAATTGATTTTTCTCATTTTTTATTTTTCTGCCATTTTGCATTTTTTGGTATTGGACCTTAAGCTAATTTCTCTGTGAGCTTCTTCTCTTCTGAATGTCTGTTTTCAAATCTTTAATGCCTTAGTAGCTTTTCCATATCTTTAAACAAAACTTTTCTTTAAAAAATTATTTGGACCACGAATTTAGTTTCTTGGAAAATTCTTAGCCAAAAGTGGGCACAAACCAAGCTGAATTGTCATTACTATTTGTGGGATTATCAATTATTTCGATTGGACCATAAAATAAAATAGCTTATAAAATAAAGTTATTACTAGCTGCAAAAATGTTACTTGCCAGTTAATGCTTATTAATAGGATCAGATTTATAAGAGTTTCCATTTTGATTCTTGGAGTGCTTGAGTTCTCTCCCAGTTTTTTGTTTCTTAGGGACTAAATAATACTATCAAACCTAACTGAAAATTTTTCCAAGAAACTAAATTCTGGAAAACTAAATTAGCTTAAATTCTTACTCATCTTTGATCCTTAGCAGACCTATTTTTTATGTAAATTAGTGTTTTGAATTGAAATGATTATTTAGGGAAATAATAAAAATATTTTATAACATTTAATACACACCAATTTGGGTTAAATAATTTAACTATATTTTGTTATTTACTCTGCACAACAGTATGTTGGATAGGCTTAATCTCCACTTTTTAGATAAGATTTAATGACCTCATCATAGTTACAAAAACTTGTAAATTTTAGAGTTAATACTATACCCTAGACAGATAAAATGAAAGCTGATGCACAAATACTGTTATGCTCTGTCTCCAAAAGAAAGCACATTGAGTTCTTTGCCTTGTTCATTTGAAATCATATCACCTATTACATATTTAATATGTTACATATTCTAGGAAGTATTTTAGAAAATTGCATCATTGGGTTTCTGGCAATTTTATTTTCATTAGTCACCATGGAGAGAATGCATTTTACAGATAGAAGTTGCTTTTAGGCCCAGACTGGATCATTGCTCTACATCACAATCCTGTTCTCTTCCCAGTAGCAGAAGCTTCCTAGGTGTCTATCAACAGATGGATGGGTAAAAAAAGTGTGGTATATACACAAAATGAAATTACACTCAGCCATAAAGAAGAACACAATTATTTCATTTGCAGCAATATGGATGGAAGTAGGGAATATCATGTTTAGTGAGTTTAGCCAGTTTCAGAAAGGGAAGCATCCTATGTTTTCTCTCATATATGGAAACTAGAGAGACATTGGGAAACAAAAAGGACTTCAGATAAATGAAGAGAGCTGAGAGTAGAATAAAGGAAGAGGACTTAAGGAGGGAGAGGGGAGGGGAAAAGGGAGGCTTGAAGGAAATAGTTCAAATAATGCTATATATCTATATATAATTCCAATCTCAATAATACATACGGGAAGGAAGAGGGAGCAGTGCAGGATCCAGAAGGAAACATACCGAGTCTCTGGGCATGTATGTTTCAACCACTCTGAACCTCATTGTGCTGTATAATTACAATGCACCAATAAAAGAATATTAAAAAACATAACCCACTCCTCATTCTGGTTGAATGTCTACCTGGTATAGAGTATATATCTCCCTTGTTTTTCCTTTCTTATATGCTCTTGTATTCTTCCCTATTCTCTAGTTCCCTAGTATAATAGCCCCACCATAAAACCTCATCTCCCTCTGACTACCTTGGCCAGGATCTCTGAATGACAGGTAATTTATTGCCTGACAAATGACTCCCTCTGTAAATTAGATCAATCTATTCTCCCAAAGAAGCAAATCTAGCCACGGCTCATGTCATCTCCACTCTTTTCCTGATCTGAAGACAAGGATAGGAGTTTACAGCTGATTCAGTATAAGCTAGAGACTAGCTCAGAGGAGGAAAGTGACCTC
Organism: Graphiurus murinus; assembly: GCA_004027655.1. Lineage (NCBI taxonomy): Eukaryota > Metazoa > Chordata > Mammalia > Rodentia > Gliridae > Graphiurus > Graphiurus murinus. The sequence continues at coordinate 40,301 of PVLC010011459.1, forward strand.
CTAAGGTCCCTCATTCAGAAAGTGGCAGCTTAGAATCAGAGCCTAGATCTCTTGGTTCAACTTGAGCACATTAATAATGAATCCTAAAAGACACTGCACACACCAGAGAACAAGAATAGTTTATTTACCTATGCAAATCTATAGCATTTTATATAAAGTCATTCTAAAAAGCAGAGCTGAGAAAACAGAGATACCATGGTTCCACATTTCAAAAATGACCATTTTTTAAAATATTTTAACATTTTGAGGCTTACCATTATGATTTTATTTACCATTATAACAATTTATGTTTCTTTTACTTTAAAGATTTAAATAAACACTGAGTCTCATAATATGGGAAATTAATGTCTATCAACTTATCTCTGGATATTTAACACACTTTAAGCATCATAGATTATTAAACCATTTTATATTGATGGTCTTTGATCATAACAAAGCACAGATGAGCTTAGGAAAATAAAAAAAACATTCTCTAATTTTTTCTCAAGTGATTAAAAACCTGTTTCAAAAATGTCCAGTTTACAGTTGCATCATATAATATTAATTGTGCTAATGCCTTTTTTACTATAGCTAATTGTAACACTAGCACTTTGAGGGAAGAATGACATGTTTCAATAAAGTCATTTAAAAAATTATATGGATTTATGTTTTAAGAGGAACTTTGCTGATGATCTTTATCTGTTAAGACCATAGAAAGAAAGATAAAAGTTTTAAGTGAGTATAAATTATTCAGAGTATTTTTATTCAATTTTACAATAAACCAAAATATCTAAAGACATTTTTACTTTACCCTTTAAAATTAAAATTTGAAGACTTTTATGATAACTCTATCAGTAAGTAACACATGATATTATGAGGAATTTTTACTCATCTCACTTTGGAAGCCCTCATTATAGGTCTTTGGTATTTCACAAAATGGGTTCCTACATAGACTATGAAAATTATACTTAAGCTTAATTTTGCAGCTATATAAACTCATCCTGTGGTGGTGAACACTAAATTATGGGTTCTTAAGTTTGCTCCATGCAATTTTATTTGCTTTGTTTTCAGTATTTGGTATGAAATTGGCAATAGCGAATGAGTTATGATACACTTACAGTTCTCTTTCTGTGTGCTAGTTTTCTGTTGATGTTAAAGGAACTCTAGTCTGATAAATTGAAAGTAAAAAACCATATCTGTAGTAAATGTGTTGAAGAGTTACACTTTATGTTCCTTTATAAGTGAAAATAAGAGCCTTACATGCTAAAAAATTGTGATGAATCAAATGTTGCAAATTTGTAGTTCCGTCCCATTTAGAGAGCCAGAAAATCAATATATATGAAAACTATTTTCTTGACATCTATTTCAAAGTGAAGAACGATCATGTGTCTCTGATAACTTAATTTAAAATTCAAGATGTTTGGGAACTTAGGTAATATTAAAATTAGAATTGTAATGTTTTAATCAAAATTCATTTTTAAAAGTCTAGTATGCTGAAACCTTAGATAACATGTTTATATAGTATTACTGTATGTTAATATAATGCTAGATATTAATGATCTCTTACATAATATGAGTTTTTCCCCTAATGGATCTTTAAGCACTTAATATCATCCCAGGCAGTGATAATTCTTTTCTGTTTCCTCATTGCAGTCTTTTCCAGATCATGAAAATGAAATTTGAATTTTGTTGTAAAGAAACTTTAAGTTACTTTTAACTAAGAAGTTACATTTAACTAAGAGTATTAGTTGCAGCACTAAAAATCAGATAAGATAAAAAGGTTATAGATATGATACTGTTCTAATTTTTTTCATATTATTATTACTTTTTTGTGGCACTAGGGATTGAACCCAGGAACATTCTACCTCTGAGTTACGCCTCCAGTCCTATTTTATTTATTTATTTATTTATTTTTATTTTAAAGCAGGGTCTCACTGAGTTGAAGAGGGCTTTGCTAAATTACTGAGGCTGGCCATGGATCTGCCATCCTCCTGTCTCAGCCTCCCAAATACTGGGATTACAGATGTGCACTACCGTGCCAGGCTTCATAATATTATTAGTGATTATAATATAACATAAACAAAATGATCCAGGCACTGTTGTTTGGTCTTTAAACAATAAGAAAAACAAGCTGAAGTAATCTCCATACTATTACTAGTGCCTAGTAAAAACTCAGCACATATCAGATGACTGTTGTGCAATTCATTGTTTGCATAGGCTATCCGATTGGATTTTTTGATGATGCCTCCAGCTTATTCATTTAGTTTTATTAAACCTATAGAGTATTACTGAATTATTACATTACATATGGTGTGAAATGAACAAAAACATGAATGGAAAAATGAGATAAAATGGAACATCAAAAAACTAAGTTTTGATGTTTTGTTTTGTAGGTTACTAAACTGGTGGTTGAGGCCTGATAAATTTAATTGCAGATGTGTGATCCAAATCTACACTCAGCCAGGGAAAAACTTTTTGAAACAAACAAACAAACAAACAAAAAAAACATTAAATGAGTAGAAATCCTTTTGCTCTTCAAAAGGATTCATTCTGTTCTATTCTATTCCATTCTATTTCTGTGTTTCTGGAAATCCTATGATGGTACCAATATTCTTCTAACTCACAGTGTTTCTTCTTCATATACTTGCATAAACTTCTCTAAATATTGGTATTCAGGCCTCATAAAAGAAATCTTATAATTAACTATAATTTTATGAACCAATCAAGGCAGTAAATAATTATGAAATATACCAGGATAACAGACATAAACAAGACTGTCTTAGAAACACAGGAGTTTATATTTACTCCATCAGTAGGTGTTATTACAAAGTATAAATAAAATAGTCATTCTTATACTGCTATCATATCATCTGAAGACCTTTGCTTATACAAAAGTTACTTAACATACTTGCTTAAAGTTCCTACCAGTTAGACTAACAGTGTCTTTTTTAATCTTCAAAGTTTCATGTTAAAAATATTCAGTCTTTGTCATATTATGGATATTTTATTTTTTATGAATTTTAAGAAATTTAAGTTTCATTTTAATTGATAAAATTACGAATATTATCATTTATATCATGAGGTTTTAAAATATGTCTACATTGTGGGATTACTAAATTAAGCCCATTATCAAATGCATTTCTCTCTTGTTTTTATTGTTAGAAGACTCAAAATCCACTCTTAGAAATCTTTAATACTGTATATTGTTATTAACTATAACCACCATGCTGTAAAATATATTTTTGAACTTAAAGTCTTTCATATTAAAACATGAGAACAGCAACAAAAATTATTTCTGAAACGAACTGAATAAAATAAACATTTTAAGCTCACCTTCAACCTATTTCTTTCCTTGGACAATGGCAAGATTCAAACATGTATAGGGAAAAGTATCAGACAAGAAATTCTGTGTGTAAAGAGGAAGTGTGTAACTAAATGGAAAAGTGCAACTCAAAATGTTCTGTGTTGTATATAGCATAGTAAAATGCTATAGGGATTGTGTTAGTAAATAAGTGTAAGGAAAACAACTTTCAGGTTGAGAAAGTGGAGACATTTTTCTCTAAGTTAATTTAATGACACTGCTTAAGAAACAAAATGGCTACTTTGTTTTCACTTTTATTTATGCTTGAGTTATAACAGTAGAACACATAATTTTATTAGGCCAAATTAATGGTGTCTAACATTTTTTTGTACATAATCCTTGTACACCATAATGTTAACTGCATTACTGCTTGGAGTGAGAATTATATCAGGTCAGAAAGCAAAACTTGGCTAAATTGAACCAGTCCAACTGAAATTAATGGGTTTTGAGCTATCAGATTCCAGAATATATTTAATTTAATTAATTTAATTTTAAATTGAGTTCGTTCTTAGAAAAAAAATCTTAAGAGCACAGTTAATTAGTTGAGGTCCAAATCTGTGAGCTGATTCTAATTTGATGAGGGATTTCTTCTGGGCTCTTAATTTCAGAAAAAAAAATCACAAATTCAAAGTCCAAGAAAAATCTGCTAGCCAATTGCATAACTACATTACAAAGAAAGACTACATTAGCAAAAAATATTGGAACTGTGTGCATCATTTTGAGTAATATAAATGAATATGTATGATAGAAGTGTAATTATGTTTTCAGATATCACTAGAAGTTTAGTACAAAAAAGTCCTTGCTTTTCAAAAAGAAAGCATTTAATTGAATTAAAATATTACAAAACTGTGAGCTGAATGATTTCTGAGGATGGTAATTTTAAAGAATACTTTTTCATTTCAAATTTAATTTTAATTTTAATGACTATCAAAAATGTCTTGCCTACATAAATATTCTTTTTAAAAGACACTTAGTAGAAAAGTCATTTTAATCAGTTCATTTTCACCTTTAGAGAAAGATGAAAATCAGTCCATTTATCAGTCCATTAATCAGTCCATTTTCACCTTTAAGGAAGATGATAACTCTACAAACAAAGTAATACATTTAATATGTTATGTTTAATCTTATATGTTGCTTAAATTATTATTTTAAGATTAGAAAACTATATTTTTCCCATGGAAAAACAGCATATGTCTTTACATTTATATTGAGCCACAAATGCTATATCTATTTCTGTGAGAAAATTATGGCAGAAGTGCAAGGCCCTTATTTGGATTAGATAAGTTTGAAGGGAATTATGATGAACCTATTCATTACAAGCAATTTCTCAAGAAAATAAATCTCAAAATTAGGTATTACTTAGTTCATATATTTTCAAAATGATTTTTATAATAAAGAAACCTGATGTCTAAGTCATCTGAATTATTAAAAATTTAAGAATTGAATTATTGTTCAAATTCATTGAGATTTCATGAACTATTAGATTCAAAGTTAAATTATTTTGTATTTAAGTAGTCATCATTTTATCTGTAGATACTTTCAAAACCCTTAAAATATAAGTCTATATATTAGAGTGGTTACTGTCCATAGGAGTATTCTGAATATTTAATGAATTTTCTACTGATATATAATCTGTAATAAAAATTAAATGATAAATCAAATGGCCTTTTAGCTACTGAATTAGCATATAAAAGGAAGTATATCATAATGGTTAAGACTTTTAATTCCTACTTCAGACAATCTTGAATCATAGCCCAACAAAAATTAGTATCTGTGTGAACTGAGGCAAATTGCTTAACCTTTCTGAACTTAACTTTCTTTATCAGTAAAATGAGAGTAATGATAATGTTCAGCTCACATGGTATGCGAATTTTTAAAAAAATAATAATAATATAGTTCTTAGCCTAGTGCCTAAAATGAACAATTATCATCATTATTATTTTAAAGATGTTCCTTCTCTAACACTGTAAGCAGTGTTCTGAATTCCTTTCTTCCTTCCTTCCTTCCTTCTCTCCCTTTCTCCCTTTCTCTCTCCTTTCTTCTTTTCTGCCTTCTTCACTAGTATTTGGCAGGAATTTGACTTTGTTACAGTCCAATGAATGTACAAGCTTTACATTCTTTTATATCCAAGCAGTTAGTTATTTTGTGCCTGGTTACAGTTGGGTTATAAACAACTAAGCTTTTTGGTTCATGGGTGGAATCATAAAGAGATACATTTCAAATTGATGACGAGGACAATACTTCTCTTAGAAAGTACAGAGACAAAGCTAATGTGGTTGTATCTTAGTGGACAAGGAGAGAGTAAGAAGAGTGTAATCGTATAGGGCATACAGATTATATGCTCTATATGATTGGAACTTGAGCCATATACAGAGATTGGACAGGAATCGAGGTGTCTGTCTTAGGACAATCTTTATATAAGAGAAAGATTGAGATGGGTATTGGATGGCTAAAAAAAGAAAAATGTGGTCCGTTGTTTACTATACCCATTTTCTTTCTCTTAGTTTCCCTTGTAGGTGGGTAGGGCAGAATTCTGGCCCACAGATAACTGGTGATATTACCTTTCTGCATGTCACTTCTAAGTCTAACTTGCACAAAGCTCCTGTGTGCTTCTCAATCCTGCCTCTCTCTACATACAACAACTGAATGTGAATGACCACAAACCCCAAGAGGGTGCTTGAGCCATAATTTGGAATACGTCCAATTCATGAATCATTTCAAAGAAAAGAAGCACTAAGAACTTCCTATTCAAGGGACACATATGTTAGATATTTGTAAGAGATAAATAGACTTTATTGTGTTAAGCACTAAATTTTTGTAATTGTTTATTACAGCATTCAGACTATTGTGAGCAATACTATTTCCAAATAGGGTGACATTTACTCTATGCTCTAGATAATGAAGTGAAGTTATGGAAAAGTGATAAAAATGACGTTTGTGAAAGTAGAATATCTAGTTTAAGGCAGAAGAAATAACAAGTATAAAGGAAAAGCGTGTGTGTGTGTATGTGTGTGTGTGTGTGTGTGTGTGTGTGTGTGTGTGTGTGTGTGCTTGTGCATGTGTGTGGCTTGTTTCAATACCTGTACTCAGCAGTTTCTGTATGCCCTATACTAACACTCTTCTTACCCTCCCCTTGTTCACTAAGATACAATCACATTTGCTTTGTCTCGCTTTTCTAAAGACACCTACCTCTTTTCTGCTCCAGGGCCTTCACAATTGCAGTTTACCTGTCAGAAATATTTGTCTAATTCCTGTTTACCCCATGTGTCTCAAAGTAAATGATGCCTCCAAAAAGAAACATTTCCTAAAAATCCAGGCTAATTAGACTTTTATTCTTAGTTTCTTTCATAGCAGTTTCTTATTTTCTTTTAAAGAAGTTGTCACAAGTTATAATAATGTAATATCCAAATTTGGATGTTACACGTTAAATAGCTATCTCTCCCAGCACATGATAAAATGAATGAGTATATATTGACCATTGAGAAATACTTGGAACATAAGAAGCATACAAATATTTAGTGAATGTAGTGACTTATATGGGATGCAAATATGGGAGTTTAT